>CAMPDV010003464.1:0-45319 GCA_946699065.1 Loxodes magnus | reverse complement strand
CTAAGAAAAGTGAAGTAGAAAAGCAAGTAAAAGAGTCTGAGTTAGGTAATTGAAAGTGATAATAGAAAATGAGAGAGATAGGATTTCTAAGAAAAGTGAAGTAGAAAAGCAAGTAAAAGAGTCTGAGTTAGGTAATTGAAAGTGATAATAGAAAATGAGAGAGATAGGATTTCTAAGAAAAGTGAAGTAGAAAGGGAAGTAAAAGAGTCAGAGTTAGGTAATTGAAAGTAATAATAGAAAATGAGAAAGATAAGATTTCTAAGAAAAGTGAAGTAGAAAAGCAAGTAAAAGAGTCTGAGTTAGGTAATTGAAAGTGATAATAGAAAATGAGAGAGATAGGATTTCAAATAAAAGTGAAGTAGAAAAGCAAGTAAAAGAGTCTGAGTTAGGTAATTGAAAGTGATTATAGAAAATGAGAGAGATAAGATTTCTAAGAAAAGTGAAGTAGAAAGGCAAGTAAAAGAGTCAGAGTTAGGTAATTGAAAGTGATAATAGAAAATGAGAAAGAGAGATAAGATTTCTAAGAAAAGTGAAGTAGAAAAGCAAGTAAAAGAGTCTGAGTTAGGTAATTGAAAGTAATAATAGAAAATGAGAAAGAGATAAGATTTCTAAGAAAAGTGAAGTAGAAAAGCAAGTAAAAGAGTCTGAGTTAGGTAATTGAAAGTGATAATAGAAAATGAGAAAGAGAGATTAGATTTCTAAGAAAAGTGAAGTAGAAAGGCAAGTAAAAGAGTCAGAGTTAGGTAATTGAAAGTAATAATAGAAAATGAGAAAGAGAGATTAGATTTCTAAGAAAATTGAAGTAGAAAAGCAAGTAAAAGAGTCTGAGTTAGGTAATTGAAAGTGATAATAGAAAATGAGAGAGATAAGATTTCTAAGAAAAGTGAAGTAGAAAGGCAAGTAAAAGAGTCTGAGTTAGGTAATTGAAAGTGATAATAGAAAATGAGAAAGATAAGATTTCTAAGAAAAGTGAAGTAGAAAAGCAAGTAAAAGAGTCAGAGTTAGGTAATTGAAAGTGATAATAGAAAATGAGAAAGATAAGATTTCTAAGAAAAGTGAAGTAGAAAAGCAAGTAAAAGAGTCTGAGTTAGGTAATTGAAAGTAATAATAAAAAATGAGAAAGAGAGATAAGATTTCTAAGAAAAGTGAAGTAGAAAAGCAAGTAAAAGAGTCTGAGTTAGGTAATTGAAAGTGATAATAGAAAATGAGAAAGAGAGATAAGATTTCTAAGAAAAGTGAAGTAGAAAAGCAAGTAAAAGAGTTAGAGTTAGGTAATTGAAAGTAATAATAGAAAATGAGAAAGAGAGATAAGATTTCTAATAAAAGTGAAGTAGAAAAGCAAGTAAAAGAGTCTGAGTTAGGTAATTGAAAGTGATAATAGAAAATGAGAAAGAAAGATAAGATTTCTAATAAAAGTGAAGTAGAAAAGCAAGTAAAAGAGTTAGAGTTAGATAATTGAAAGTAATAATAGAAAATGAGAAAGAAAGATAAGATTTCTAATAAAAGTGAAGTAGAAAAGCAAGTAAAAGAGTCTGAGTTAGGTAATTGAAAGTGATAATAGAAAATGAGAAAGAGAGATAAGATTTCTAAGAAAAGTGAAGTAGAAAAGCAAGTAAAAGAGTTAGAGTTAGGTAATTGAAAGTAATAATAGAAAATGAGAAAGAGAGATAAGATTTCTAATAAAAGTGAAGTAGAAAAGCAAGTAAAAGAGTCTGAGTTAGGTAATTGAAAGTAATAATAGAAAATGAGAAAGAGAGATAAGATTTCTAAGAAAAGTGAAGTAGAAAAGCAAGTAAAAGAGTCTGAGTTAGGTAATTGAAAGTGATAATAGAAAATGAGAGAGATAAGATTTCTAAGAAAAGTGAAGTAGAAAAGCAAGTAAAAGAGTCAGAGTACGGTAATTGAAAGTGATAATAGAAAATGAGAGAGATAAGATTTCTAAGAAAAGTGAAGTAGAAAAGCAAGTAAAAGAGTCAGAGTTAGGTAATTGAAAGTAATAATAGAAAATGAGAAAGAGAGATAAGATTTCTAAGAAAAGTGAAGTAGAAAAGCAAGTAAAAGAGTCTGAGTTATGTAATTGAAAGTGATAATAGAAAATGAGAAAGAGAGATAAGATTTCTAAGAAAAGTGAAGTAGAAAAGCAAGTAAAAGAGTCTGAGTTATGTAATTGAAAGTGATAATAGAAAATGAGAAAGAGAGATAAGATTTCTAAGAAAAGTGAAGTAGAAAAGCAAGTAAAAGAGTTAGAGTTAGGTAATTGAAAGTGATAATAGAAAATGAGAAAGAGAGATAAGATTTCTAAGAAAAGTGAAGTAGAAAAGCAAGTAAAAGAGTTAGAGTTAGATAATTGAAAGTAATAATAGAAAATGAGAAAGAAAGATAAGATTTCTAATAAAAGTGAAGTAGAAAAGCAAGTAAAAGAGTCTGAGTTAGGTAATTGAAAGTGATAATAGAAAATGAGAGAGATAAGATTTCTAAGAAAAGTGAAGTAGAAAAGCAAGTAAAAGAGTCTGAGTTAGGTAATTGAAAGTGATAATAGAAAATGAGAAAGAGAGATTAGATTTCTAAGAAAAGTGAAGTAGAAAAGCAAGTAAAAGAGTCTGAGTTAGGTAATTGAAAGTAATAATAGAAAATGAGAAAGAGAGATTAGATTTCTAAGAAAAGTGAAGTAGAAAAGCAAGTAAAAGAGTCTGAGTTAGGTAATTGAAAGTGATAATAGAAAATGAGAAAGATAAGATTTCTAAGAAAAGTGAAGTAGAAAGGCAAGTAAAAGAGTCTGAGATAGGTAATTGAAAGTAATAATAGAAAATGAGAAAGAGAGATTAGATTTCTAAGAAAAGTGAAGTAGAAAAGCAAGTAAAAGAGTCTGAGTTAGGTAATTGAAAGTGATAATAGAAAATGAGAAAGAGAGATAAGATTTCTAAGAAAAGTGAAGTAGAAAAGCAAGTAAAAGAGTCTGAGATAGGTAATTGAAAGTGATAATAGAAAATGAGAAAGAGAGATAAGATTTCTAAGAAAAGTGAAGTAGAAAAGCAAGTAAAAGAGTCTGAGTTAGGTAATTGAAAGTGATAATAGAAAATGAGAAAGAGAGATTAGATTTCTAAGAAAATTAAAGTAGAAAAGCAAGTAAAAGAGTCAGAGTTAGGTAATTGAAAGTAATAATAGAAAATGAGAGAGATAAGATTTCTAAGAAAAGTGAAGTAGAAAAGCAAGTAAAAGAGTCTGAGTTAGGTAATTGAAAGTGATAATAGAAAATGAGAGAGATAGGATTTCTAAGAAAAGTGAAGTAGAAAAGCAAGTAAAAGAGTCTGAGTTAGGTAATTGAAAGTGATAATAGAAAATGAGAGAGATAGGATTTCTAAGAAAAGTGAAGTAGAAAGGGAAGTAAAAGAGTCAGAGTTAGGTAATTGAAAGTAATAATAGAAAATGAGAAAGATAAGATTTCTAAGAAAAGTGAAGTAGAAAAGCAAGTAAAAGAGTCTGAGTTAGGTAATTGAAAGTGATAATAGAAAATGAGAGAGATAGGATTTCAAATAAAAGTGAAGTAGAAAAGCAAGTAAAAGAGTCTGAGTTAGGTAATTGAAAGTGATTATAGAAAATGAGAGAGATAAGATTTCTAAGAAAAGTGAAGTAGAAAGGCAAGTAAAAGAGTCAGAGTTAGGTAATTGAAAGTGATAATAGAAAATGAGAAAGAGAGATAAGATTTCTAAGAAAAGTGAAGTAGAAAAGCAAGTAAAAGAGTCTGAGTTAGGTAATTGAAAGTAATAATAGAAAATGAGAAAGAGAGATTAGATTTCTAAGAAAAGTGAAGTAGAAAAGCAAGTAAAAGAGTCTGAGTTAGGTAATTGAAAGTGATAATAGAAAATGAGAAAGATAAGATTTCTAAGAAAAGTGAAGTAGAAAGGCAAGTAAAAGAGTCTGAGTTAGGTAATTGAAAGTAATAATAGAAAATGAGAAAGAGAGATAAGATTTCTAAGAAAAGTGAAGTAGAAAAGCAAGTAAAAGAGTCTGAGTTAGGTAATTGAAAGTAATAATAGAAAATGAGAAAGATAAGATTTCTAAGAAAAGTGAAGTAGAAAAGCAAGTAAAAGAGTCTGAGTTAGGTAATTGAAAGTGATAATAGAAAATGAGAGAGATAGGATTTCAAATAAAAGTGAAGTAGAAAAGCAAGTAAAAGAGTCTGAGTTAGGTAATTGAAAGTGATTATAGAAAATGAGAGAGATAAGATTTCTAAGAAAAGTGAAGTAGAAAAGCAAGTAAAAGAGTCTGAGTTAGGTAATTGAAAGTGATTATAGAAAATGAGAGAGATAAGATTTCTAAGAAAAGTGAAGTAGAAAAGCAAGTAAAAGAGTCTGAGTTAGGTAATTGAAAGTGATAATAGAAAATGAGAAAGAGAGATTAGATTTCTAAGAAAAGTGAAGTAGAAAGGCAAGTAAAAGAGTCAGAGTTAGGTAATTGAAAGTAATAATAGAAAATGAGAAAGAGAGATTAGATTTCTAAGAAAATTGAAGTAGAAAAGCAAGTAAAAGAGTCTGAGTTAGGTAATTGAAAGTGATAATAGAAAATGAGAGAGATAAGATTTCTAAGAAAAGTGAAGTAGAAAGGCAAGTAAAAGAGTCTGAGTTAGGTAATTGAAAGTGATAATAGAAAATGAGAAAGATAAGATTTCTAAGAAAAGTGAAGTAGAAAAGCAAGTAAAAGAGTCAGAGTTAGGTAATTGAAAGTGATAATAGAAAATGAGAAAGATAAGATTTCTAAGAAAAGTGAAGTAGAAAAGCAAGTAAAAGAGTCTGAGTTAGGTAATTGAAAGTAATAATAAAAAATGAGAAAGAGAGATAAGATTTCTAAGAAAAGTGAAGTAGAAAAGCAAGTAAAAGAGTCTGAGTTAGGTAATTGAAAGTGATAATAGAAAATGAGAAAGAGAGATAAGATTTCTAAGAAAAGTGAAGTAGAAAAGCAAGTAAAAGAGTTAGAGTTAGGTAATTGAAAGTAATAATAGAAAATGAGAAAGAGAGATAAGATTTCTAATAAAAGTGAAGTAGAAAAGCAAGTAAAAGAGTCTGAGTTAGGTAATTGAAAGTGATAATAGAAAATGAGAAAGAAAGATAAGATTTCTAATAAAAGTGAAGTAGAAAAGCAAGTAAAAGAGTTAGAGTTAGATAATTGAAAGTAATAATAGAAAATGAGAAAGAAAGATAAGATTTCTAATAAAAGTGAAGTAGAAAAGCAAGTAAAAGAGTCTGAGTTAGGTAATTGAAAGTGATAATAGAAAATGAGAAAGAGAGATAAGATTTCTAAGAAAAGTGAAGTAGAAAAGCAAGTAAAAGAGTTAGAGTTAGGTAATTGAAAGTAATAATAGAAAATGAGAAAGAGAGATAAGATTTCTAATAAAAGTGAAGTAGAAAAGCAAGTAAAAGAGTCTGAGTTAGGTAATTGAAAGTAATAATAGAAAATGAGAAAGAGAGATAAGATTTCTAAGAAAAGTGAAGTAGAAAAGCAAGTAAAAGAGTCTGAGTTAGGTAATTGAAAGTGATAATAGAAAATGAGAGAGATAAGATTTCTAAGAAAAGTGAAGTAGAAAAGCAAGTAAAAGAGTCAGAGTACGGTAATTGAAAGTGATAATAGAAAATGAGAAAGAGAGATTAGATTTCTAAGAAAAGTGAAGTAGAAAAGCAAGTAAAAGAGTCAGAGTTAGGTAATTGAAAGTGATAATAGAAAATGAGAAAGATAAGATTTCTAAGAAAAGTGAAGTAGAAAAGCAAGTAAAAGAGTCTGAGTTAGGTAATTGAAAGTAATAATAAAAAATGAGAAAGAGAGATAAGATTTCTAAGAAAAGTGAAGTAGAAAAGCAAGTAAAAGAGTCTGAGTTAGGTAATTGAAAGTGATAATAGAAAATGAGAGAGATAAGATTTCTAAGAAAAGTGAAGTAGAAAAGCAAGTAAAAGAGTCAGAGTACGGTAATTGAAAGTAATAATAGAAAATGAGAAAGAAAGATAAGATTTCTAATAAAAGTGAAGTAGAAAAGCAAGTAAAAGAGTCTGAGTTAGGTAATTGAAAGTGATAATAGAAAATGAGAAAGAGAGATAAGATTTCTAAGAAAAGTGAAGTAGAAAAGCAAGTAAAAGAGTTAGAGTTAGGTAATTGAAAGTAATAATAGAAAATGAGAAAGAGAGATAAGATTTCTAATAAAAGTGAAGTAGAAAAGCAAGTAAAAGAGTCTGAGTTAGGTAATTGAAAGTAATAATAGAAAATGAGAAAGAGAGATAAGATTTCTAAGAAAAGTGAAGTAGAAAAGCAAGTAAAAGAGTCTGAGTTAGGTAATTGAAAGTGATAATAGAAAATGAGAGAGATAAGATTTCTAAGAAAAGTGAAGTAGAAAAGCAAGTAAAAGAGTCAGAGTACGGTAATTGAAAGTGATAATAGAAAATGAGAGAGATAAGATTTCTAAGAAAAGTGAAGTAGAAAAGCAAGTAAAAGAGTCAGAGTTAGGTAATTGAAAGTAATAATAGAAAATGAGAAAGAGAGATAAGATTTCTAAGAAAAGTGAAGTAGAAAAGCAAGTAAAAGAGTCTGAGTTATGTAATTGAAAGTGATAATAGAAAATGAGAAAGAGAGATAAGATTTCTAAGAAAAGTGAAGTAGAAAAGCAAGTAAAAGAGTCTGAGTTATGTAATTGAAAGTGATAATAGAAAATGAGAAAGAGAGATAAGATTTCTAAGAAAAGTGAAGTAGAAAAGCAAGTAAAAGAGTTAGAGTTAGGTAATTGAAAGTGATAATAGAAAATGAGAAAGAGAGATAAGATTTCTAAGAAAAGTGAAGTAGAAAAGCAAGTAAAAGAGTTAGAGTTAGATAATTGAAAGTAATAATAGAAAATGAGAAAGAAAGATAAGATTTCTAATAAAAGTGAAGTAGAAAAGCAAGTAAAAGAGTCTGAGTTAGGTAATTGAAAGTGATAATAGAAAATGAGAGAGATAAGATTTCTAAGAAAAGTGAAGTAGAAAAGCAAGTAAAAGAGTCTGAGTTAGGTAATTGAAAGTGATAATAGAAAATGAGAAAGAGAGATTAGATTTCTAAGAAAAGTGAAGTAGAAAAGCAAGTAAAAGAGTCTGAGTTAGGTAATTGAAAGTAATAATAGAAAATGAGAAAGAGAGATTAGATTTCTAAGAAAAGTGAAGTAGAAAAGCAAGTAAAAGAGTCTGAGTTAGGTAATTGAAAGTGATAATAGAAAATGAGAAAGATAAGATTTCTAAGAAAAGTGAAGTAGAAAGGCAAGTAAAAGAGTCTGAGATAGGTAATTGAAAGTAATAATAGAAAATGAGAAAGAGAGATTAGATTTCTAAGAAAAGTGAAGTAGAAAAGCAAGTAAAAGAGTCTGAGTTAGGTAATTGAAAGTGATAATAGAAAATGAGAAAGAGAGATAAGATTTCTAAGAAAAGTGAAGTAGAAAAGCAAGTAAAAGAGTCTGAGATAGGTAATTGAAAGTGATAATAGAAAATGAGAAAGAGAGATAAGATTTCTAAGAAAAGTGAAGTAGAAAAGCAAGTAAAAGAGACTGAGTTAGGTAATTGAAAGTGATAATAGAAAATGAGAGAGATAAGATTTCTAAGAAAAGTGAAGTAGAAAAGCAAGTAAAAGAGTCTGAGTTAGGTAATTGAAAGTGATAATAGAAAATGAGAGAGATAAGATTTCTAAGAAAATTGAAGTAGAAAAGCAAGTAAAAGAGTCTGAGTTAGGTAATTGAAAGTGATAATAGAAAATGAAAGAGATAGGATTTCTAAGAAAATTGAAGTAGAAAAGCAAGTAAAAGAGTCTGAGTTAGGTAATTGAAAGTAATAATAGAAAATGAGAAAGAGAGATTAGATTTCTAAGAAAAGTGAAGTAGAAAAGCAAGTAAAAGAGTCTGAGTTAGGTAATTGAAAGTGATAATAGAAAATGAGAAAGAGAGATAAGATTTCTAAGAAAAGTGAAGTAGAAAAGCAAGTAAAAGAGACTGAGTTAGGTAATTGAAAGTGATAATAGAAAATGAGAGAGATAAGATTTCTAAGAAAAGTGAAGTAGAAAAGCAAGTAAAAGAGTCTGAGTTAGGTAATTGAAAGTGATAATAGAAAATGAGAGAGATAAGATTTCTAAGAAAATTGAAGTAGAAAAGCAAGTAAAAGAGTCTGAGTTAGGTAATTGAAAGTGATAATAGAAAATGAAAGAGATAGGATTTCTAAGAAAATTGAAGTAGAAAAGCAAGTAAAAGAGTCTGAGTTAGGTAATTGAAAGTGATAATAGAAAATGAGAAAGAGAGATTAGATTTCTAAGAAAAGTGAAGTAGAAAGGCAAGTAAAAGAGTCAGAGTTAGGTAATTGAAAGTGATAATAGAAAATGAGAAAGAGAGATTAGATTTCTAAGAAAATTAAAGTAGAAAAGCAAGTAAAAGAGTCAGAGTTAGGTAATTGAAAGTAATAATAGAAAATGAGAGAGATAAGATTTCAAAGAAAAGTGAAGTAGAAAAGCAAGTAAAAGAGTCTGAGTTAGGTAATTGAAAGTGATAATAGAAAATGAGAGAGATAGGATTTCTAAGAAAAGTGAAGTAGAAAAGCAAGTAAAAGAGTCTGAGTTAGGTAATTGAAAGTGATAATAAAAAATGAGAGAGATAGGATTTCTAAGAAAAGTGAAGTAGAAAAGCAAGTAAAAGAGTCTGAGTTAGGTAATTGAAAGTGATAATAGAAAATGAGAAAGAGAGATAAGATTTCTAAGAAAAGTGAAGTAGAAAAGCAAGTAAAAGAGTCTGAGTTAGGTAATTGAAAGTGATAATAGAAAATGAGAGAGATAGGATTTCTAAGAAAAGTGAAGTAGAAAAGCAAGTAAAAGAGTCTGAGTTAGGTAATTGAAAGTAATAATAGAAAATGAGAAAGATAAGATTTCTAAGAAAAGTGAAGTAGAAAAGCAAGTAAAAGAGTCTGAGTTAGGTAATTGAAAGTGATAATAGAAAATGAGAGAGATAGGATTTCAAATAAAAGTGAAGTAGAAAAGCAAGTAAAAGAGTCTGAGTTAGGTAATTGAAAGTGATTATAGAAAATGAGAGAGATAAGATTTCTAAGAAAAGTGAAGTAGAAAGGCAAGTAAAAGAGTCAGAGTTAGGTAATTGAAAGTGATAATAGAAAATGAGAAAGAGAGATAAGATTTCTAAGAAAAGTGAAGTAGAAAAGCAAGTAAAAGAGTCTGAGTTAGGTAATTGAAAGTAATAATAGAAAATGAGAAAGAGATAAGATTTCTAAGAAAAGTGAAGTAGAAAAGCAAGTAAAAGAGTCTGAGTTAGGTAATTGAAAGTGATAATAGAAAATGAGAAAGAGAGATTAGATTTCTAAGAAAAGTGAAGTAGAAAGGCAAGTAAAAGAGTCAGAGTTAGGTAATTGAAAGTAATAATAGAAAATGAGAAAGAGAGATTAGATTTCTAAGAAAATTGAAGTAGAAAAGCAAGTAAAAGAGTCTGAGTTAGGTAATTGAAAGTGATAATAGAAAATGAGAGAGATAAGATTTCTAAGAAAAGTGAAGTAGAAAGGCAAGTAAAAGAGTCTGAGTTAGGTAATTGAAAGTGATAATAGAAAATGAGAAAGATAAGATTTCTAAGAAAAGTGAAGTAGAAAAGCAAGTAAAAGAGTCAGAGTTAGGTAATTGAAAGTGATAATAGAAAATGAGAAAGATAAGATTTCTAAGAAAAGTGAAGTAGAAAAGCAAGTAAAAGAGTCTGAGTTAGGTAATTGAAAGTAATAATAAAAAATGAGAAAGAGAGATAAGATTTCTAAGAAAAGTGAAGTAGAAAAGCAAGTAAAAGAGTCTGAGTTAGGTAATTGAAAGTGATAATAGAAAATGAGAGAGATAAGATTTCTAAGAAAAGTGAAGTAGAAAAGCAAGTAAAAGAGTCTGAGTTAGGTAATTGAAAGTAATAATAGAAAATGAGAAAGATAAGATTTCTAAGAAAAGTGAAGTAGAAAAGCAAGTAAAAGAGTCTGAGTTAGGTAATTGAAAGTGATAATAGAAAATGAGAAAGAAAGATAAGATTTCTAATAAAAGTGAAGTAGAAAAGCAAGTAAAAGAGTTAGAGTTAGATAATTGAAAGTAATAATAGAAAATGAGAAAGAAAGATAAGATTTCTAATAAAAGTGAAGTAGAAAAGCAAGTAAAAGAGTCTGAGTTAGGTAATTGAAAGTGATAATAGAAAATGAGAAAGAGAGATAAGATTTCTAAGAAAAGTGAAGTAGAAAAGCAAGTAAAAGAGTTAGAGTTAGGTAATTGAAAGTAATAATAGAAAATGAGAAAGAGAGATAAGATTTCTAATAAAAGTGAAGTAGAAAAGCAAGTAAAAGAGTCTGAGTTAGGTAATTGAAAGTAATAATAGAAAATGAGAAAGAGAGATAAGATTTCTAGTAAAAGTGAAGTAGAAAAGCAAGTAAAAGAGTCTGAGTTAGGTAATTGAAAGTAATAATAGAAAATGAGAAAGAGAGATAAGATTTCTAAGAAAAGTGAAGTAGAAAAGCAAGTAAAAGAGTCTGAGTTAGGTATTTGAAACTAATAATAGAAAATGAGAAAGAGAGATAAGATTTCTAAGAAAAGTGAAGTAGAAAAGCAAGTAAAAGAGTTAGAGTTAGGTAATTGAAAGTGATAATAGAAAATGAGAAAGAGAGATAAGATTTCTAAGAAAAGTGAAGTAGAAAAGCAAGTAAAAGAGTTAGAGTTAGATAATTGAAAGTAATAATAGAAAATGAGAAAGAAAGATAAGATTTCTAATAAAAGTGAAGTAGAAAAGCAAGTAAAAGAGTCTGAGTTAGGTAATTGAAAGTGATAATAGAAAATGAGAAAGAGAGATAAGATTTCTAAGAAAAGTGAAGTAGAAAAGCAAGTAAAAGAGTCTGAGATAGGTAATTGAAAGTGATAATAGAAAATGAGAGAGATAAGATTTCTAAGAAAAGTGAAGTAGAAAAGCAAGTAAAAGAGTCTGAGTTAGGTAATTGAAAGTGATAATAGAAAATGAGAAAGAGAGATTAGATTTCTAAGAAAAGTGAAGTAGAAAAGCAAGTAAAAGAGTCTGAGTTAGGTAATTGAAAGTAATAATAGAAAATGAGAAAGAGAGATTAGATTTCTAAGAAAAGTGAAGTAGAAAAGCAAGTAAAAGAGTCTGAGTTAGGTAATTGAAAGTGATAATAGAAAATGAGAAAGATAAGATTTCTAAGAAAAGTGAAGTAGAAAGGCAAGTAAAAGAGTCTGAGATAGGTAATTGAAAGTAATAATAGAAAATGAGAAAGAGAGATTAGATTTCTAAGAAAAGTGAAGTAGAAAAGCAAGTAAAAGAGTTAGAGTTAGGTAATTGAAAGTGATAATAGAAAATGAGAAAGAGAGATAAGATTTCTAAGAAAAGTGAAGTAGAAAAGCAAGTAAAAGAGTTAGAGTTAGATAATTGAAAGTAATAATAGAAAATGAGAAAGAAAGATAAGATTTCTAATAAAAGTGAAGTAGAAAAGCAAGTAAAAGAGTCTGAGTTAGGTAATTGAAAGTGATAATAGAAAATGAGAAAGAGAGATAAGATTTCTAAGAAAAGTGAAGTAGAAAAGCAAGTAAAAGAGTCTGAGTTAGGTAATTGAAAGTGATAATAGAAAATGAGAAAGATAAGATTTCTAAGAAAAGTGAAGTAGAAAGGCAAGTAAAAGAGTCTGAGATAGGTAATTGAAAGTAATAATAGAAAATGAGAAAGAGAGATTAGATTTCTAAGAAAAGTGAAGTAGAAAAGCAAGTAAAAGAGACTGAGTTAGGTAATTGAAAGTGATAATAGAAAATGAGAGAGATAAGATTTCTAAGAAAAGTGAAGTAGAAAAGCAAGTAAAAGAGTTAGAGTTAGGTAATTGAAAGTGATAATAGAAAATGAGAGAGATAAGATTTCTAAGAAAAGTGAAGTAGAAAAGCAAGTAAAAGAGTCTGAGTTAGGTAATTGAAAGTGATAATAGAAAATGAGAGAGATAAGATTTCTAAGAAAAGTGAAGTAGAAAAGCAAGTAAAAGAGTCTGAGTTAGGTAATTGAAAGTGATAATAGAAAATGAGAAAGAGAGATAAGATTTCTAAGAAAAGTGAAGTAGAAAAGCAAGTAAAAGAGTCAGAGTTAGGTAATTGAAAGTAATAATAGAAAATGAGAAAGAGAGATAAGATTTCTAAGAAAAGTGAAGTAGAAAAGCAAGTAAAAGAGACTGAGTTAGGTAATTGAAAGTGATAATAGAAAATGAGAGAGATAAGATTTCTAAGAAAAGTGAAGTAGAAAAGCAAGTAAAAGAGTTAGAGTTAGGTAATTGAAAGTAATAATAGAAAATGAGAGAGATAAGATTTCTAAGAAAAGTGAAGTAGAAAAGCAAGTAAAAGAGTCTGAGTTAGGTAATTGAAAGTGATAATAGAAAATGAGAGAGATAAGATTTCTAAGAAAAGTGAAGTAGAAAAGCAAGTAAAAGAGTCTGAGTTAGGTAATTGAAAGTGATAATAGAAAATGAGAGAGATAAGATTTCTAAGAAAAGTGTAGTAGAAAAGCAAGTAAAAGAGTCTGAGTTAGGTAATTGAAAGTGATAATAGAAAATGAGAAAGAAAGATAAGATTTCTAATAAAAGTGAAGTAGAAAAGCAAGTAAAAGAGTCTGAGTTAGGTAATTGAAAGTAATAATAGAAAATGAGAAAGAGAGATAAGATTTCTAAGAAAAGTGAAGTAGAAAAGCAAGTAAAAGAGTCTGAGTTAGGTAATTGAAAGTAATAATAGAAAATGAGAAAGAGAGATAAGATTTCTAAGAAAAGTGAAGTAGAAAGGCAAGTAAAAGAGTCTGAGTTAGGTAATTGAAAGTGATAATAGAAAATGAGAAAGAGAGATTAGATTTCTAAGAAAAGTGAAGTAGAAAAGCAAGTAAAAGAGTTAGAGTTAGGTAATTGAAAGTGATAATAGAAAATGAGAAAGATAGGATTTCTAAGAAAAGTGAAGTAGGAAAGCAAGTAAAAGAGTCTGAGTTAGGTAATTGAAAGTGATAATAGAAAATGAGAAAGAGAGATAAGATTTCTAATAAAAGTGAAGTAGAAAAGCAAGTAAAAGAGTCTGAGTTAGGTAATTGAAAGTGATAATAGAAAATGAGAAAGAGAGATAAGATTTCTAAGAAAAGTGAAGTAGAAAAGCAAGTAAAAGAGTCAGAGTTAGGTAATTGAAAGTAATAATAGAAAATGAGAAAGAGAGATAAGATTTCTAAGAAAAGTGAAGTAGAAAAGCAAGTAAAAGAGTCTGAGTTATGTAATTGAAAGTGATAATAGAAAATGAGAAAGAGAGATAAGATTTCTAAGAAAAGTGAAGTAGAAAAGCAAGTAAAAGAGACTGAGTTAGGTAATTGAAAGTGATAATAGAAAATGAGAGAGATAAGATTTCTAAGAAAAGTGAAGTAGAAAAGCAAGTAAAAGAGTTAGAGTTAGATAATTGAAAGTAATAATAGAAAATGAGAAAGAAAGATAAGATTTCTAATAAAAGTGAAGTAGAAAAGCAAGTAAAAGAGTCTGAGTTAGGTAATTGAAAGTGATAATAGAAAATGAGAAAGAGAGATAAGATTTCTAAGAAAAGTGAAGTAGAAAAGCAAGTAAAAGAGTTAGAGTTAGGTAATTGAAAGTAATAATAGAAAATGAGAAAGAGAGATAAGATTTCTAATAAAAGTGAAGTAGAAAAGCAAGTAAAAGAGTCTGAGTTAGGTAATTGAAAGTAATAATAGAAAATGAGAAAGAGAGATAAGATTTCTAAGAAAAGTGAAGTAGAAAAGCAAGTAAAAGAGTCTGAGTTAGGTAATTGAAAGTGATAATAGAAAATGAGAGAGATAAGATTTCTAAGAAAAGTGAAGTAGAAAAGCAAGTAAAAGAGTCAGAGTACGGTAATTGAAAGTGATAATAGAAAATGAGAGAGATAAGATTTCTAAGAAAAGTGAAGTAGAAAAGCAAGTAAAAGAGTCTGAGTTAGGTAATTGAAAGTAATAATAGAAAATGAGAAAGAGAGATAAGATTTCTAAGAAAAGTGAAGTAGAAAAGCAAGTAAAAGAGTCTGAGTTATGTAATTGAAAGTGATAATAGAAAATGAGAAAGAGAGATTAGATTTCTAAGAAAAGTGAAGTAGAAAAGCAAGTAAAAGAGTTAGAGTTAGGTAATTGAAAGTGATAATAGAAAATGAGAAAGAGAGATAAGATTTCTAAGAAAAGTGAAGTAGAAAAGCAAGTAAAAGAGTTAGAGTTAGATAATTGAAAGTAATAATAGAAAATGAGAAAGAAAGATAAGATTTCTAATAAAAGTGAAGTAGAAAAGCAAGTAAAAGAGTCTGAGTTAGGTAATTGAAAGTGATAATAGAAAATGAGAAAGAGAGATAAGATTTCTAAGAAAAGTGAAGTAGAAAAGCAAGTAAAAGAGTCTGAGATAGGTAATTGAAAGTGATAATAGAAAATGAGAGAGATAAGATTTCTAAGAAAAGTGAAGTAGAAAAGCAAGTAAAAGAGTCTGAGTTAGGTAATTGAAAGTGATAATAGAAAATGAGAAAGAGAGATTAGATTTCTAAGAAAAGTGAAGTAGAAAAGCAAGTAAAAGAGTCTGAGTTAGGTAATTGAAAGTAATAATAGAAAATGAGAAAGAGAGATTAGATTTCTAAGAAAAGTGAAGTAGAAAAGCAAGTAAAAGAGTCTGAGTTAGGTAATTGAAAGTGATAATAGAAAATGAGAAAGATAAGATTTCTAAGAAAAGTGAAGTAGAAAGGCAAGTAAAAGAGTCTGAGATAGGTAATTGAAAGTAATAATAGAAAATGAGAAAGAGAGATTAGATTTCTAAGAAAAGTGAAGTAGAAAAGCAAGTAAAAGAGTCTGAGTTAGGTAATTGAAAGTGATAATAGAAAATGAGAAAGAGAGATAAGATTTCTAAGAAAAGTGAAGTAGAAAAGCAAGTAAAAGAGTCTGAGATAGGTAATTGAAAGTGATAATAGAAAATGAGAGAGATAAGATTTCTAAGAAAAGTGAAGTAGAAAAGCAAGTAAAAGAGTCTGAGTTAGGTAATTGAAAGTGATAATAGAAAATGAGAGAGATAGGATTTCTAAGAAAAGTGAAGTAGAAAAGCAAGTAAAAGAGTCTGAGTTAGGTAATTGAAAGTGATAATAGAAAATGAGAAAGATAAGATTTCTAAGAAAAGTGAAGTAGAAAAGCAAGTAAAAGAGTCTGAGTTAGGTAATTGAAAGTGATAATAGAAAATGAGAAAGAGAGATAAGATTTCTAAGAAAAGTGAAGTAGAAAAGCAAGTAAAAGAGTCTGAGATAGGTAATTGAAAGTGATAATAGAAAATGAGAGAGATAAGATTTCTAAGAAAAGTGAAGTAGAAAAGCAAGTAAAAGAGTCTGAGTTAGGTAATTGAAAGTGATAATAGAAAATGAGAGAGATAAGATTTCTAAGAAAAGTGAAGTAGAAAAGCAAGTAAAAGAGTCTGAGTTAGGTAATTGAAAGTGATAATAGAAAATGAGAGAGATAAGATTTCTAAGAAAAGTGAAGTAGAAAGGCAAGTAAAAGAGTCTGAGATAGGTAATTGAAAGTAATAATAGAAAATGAGAAAGAGAGATTAGATTTCTAAGAAAAGTGAAGTAGAAAAGCAAGTAAAAGAGACTGAGTTAGGTAATTGAAAGTGATAATAGAAAATGAGAGAGATAAGATTTCTAAGAAAAGTGAAGTAGAAAAGCAAGTAAAAGAGTTAGAGTTAGGTAATTGAAAGTGATAATAGAAAATGAGAGAGATAAGATTTCTAAGAAAAGTGAAGTAGAAAAGCAAGTAAAAGAGTCTGAGTTAGGTAATTGAAAGTGATAATAGAAAATGAGAGAGATAAGATTTCTAAGAAAAGTGTAGTAGAAAAGCAAGTAAAAGAGTCTGAGTTAGGTAATTGAAAGTGATAATAGAAAATGAGAAAGATAAGATTTCTAAGAAAAGTGAAGTAGAAAAGCAAGTAAAAGAGTCTGAGTTAGGTAATTGAAAGTAATAATAGAAAATGAGAAAGAGAGATAAGATTTCTAAGAAAAGTGAAGTAGAAAAGCAAGTAAAAGAGTCTGAGTTAGGTAATTGAAAGTAATAATAGAAAATGAGAAAGAGAGATAAGATTTCTAAGAAAAGTGAAGTAGAAAGGCAAGTAAAAGAGTCTGAGTTAGGTAATTGAAAGTGATAATAGAAAATGAGAAAGAGAGATTAGATTTCTAAGAAAAGTGAAGTAGAAAAGCAAGTAAAAGAGTCAGAGTTAGGTAATTGAAAGTGATAATAGAAAATGAGAGAGATAGGATTTCTAAGAAAAGTGAAGTAGGAAAGCAAGTAAAAGAGTCTGAGTTAGGTAATTGAAAGTGATAATAGAAAATGAGAAAGAGAGATAAGATTTCTAATAAAAGTGAAGTAGAAAAGCAAGTAAAAGAGTCTGAGTTAGGTAATTGAAAGTGATAATAGAAAATGAGAAAGAGAGATAAGATTTCTAAGAAAAGTGAAGTAGAAAAGCAAGTAAAAGAGTCAGAGTTAGGTAATTGAAAGTAATAATAGAAAATGAGAAAGAGAGATAAGATTTCTAAGAAAAGTGAAGTAGAAAAGCAAGTAAAAGAGACTGAGTTAGGTAATTGAAAGTGATAATAGAAAATGAGAGAGATAAGATTTCTAAGAAAAGTGAAGTAGAAAAAGCAAGTAAAAGAGTCTGAGTTAGGTAATTGAAAGTAATAATAGAAAATGAGAGAGATAAGATTTCTAAGAAAAGTGAAGTAGAAAAGCAAGTAAAAGAGTCTGAGTTAGGTAATTGAAAGTGATAATAGAAAATGAGAGAGATAAGATTTCTAAGAAAAGTGAAGTAGAAAAGCAAGTAAAAGAGTCTGAGTTAGGTAATTGAAAGTGATAATAGAAAATGAGAGAGATAAGATTTCTAAGAAAAGTGTAGTAGAAAAGCAAGTAAAAGAGTCTGAGTTAGGTAATTGAAAGTAATAATAGAAAATGAGAAAGATAAGATTTCTAAGAAAAGTGAAGTAGAAAAGCAAGTAAAAGAGTCTGAGTTAGGTAATTGAAAGTGATAATAGAAAATGAGAAAGAGAGATAAGATTTCTAAGAAAAGTGAAGTAGAAAAGCAAGTAAAAGAGTCTGAGTTAGGTAATTGAAAGTAATAATAGAAAATGAGAAAGAAAGATAAGATTTCTAATAAAAGTGAAGTAGAAAAGCAAGTAAAAGAGTCTGAGTTAGGTAATTGAAAGTGATAATAGAAAATGAGAAAGATAAGATTTCTAAGAAAAGTGAAGTAGAAAGGCAAGTAAAAGAGTCTGAGATAGGTAATTGAAAGTAATAATAGAAAATGAGAAAGAGAGATTAGATTTCTAAGAAAAGTGAAGTAGAAAAGCAAGTAAAAGAGTTAGAGTTAGGTAATTGAAAGTGATAATAGAAAATGAGAAAGAGAGATAAGATTTCTAAGAAAAGTGAAGTAGAAAAGCAAGTAAAAGAGTCTGAGTTAATTGAAAGTGATAATAGAAAATCAGAAAGATAAGATTTCTAAGAAAAGTGAAGTAGAAAAGCAAGTAAAAGAGTCTGAGTTAGGTAATTGAAAGTGATAATAGAAAATGAGAAAGAGAGATAAGATTTCTAAGAAAAGTGAAGTAGAAAAGCAAGTAAAAGAGTCTGAATTAGGTAATTGAAAGTGATAATAGAAAATGAGAAAGATAAGATTTCTAAGAAAAGTGAAGTAGAAAAGCAAGTAAAAGAGTCAGAGTTAGGTAATTGAAAGTGATAATAAAAATGAGAGAGATAAGATTTCTAAGAAAAGTGAAGTAGAAAAGCAAGTAAAAGAGTCAGAGTTAGGTAATTGAAAGTGATAATAGAAAATGAGAAAGAGAGATAAGATTTCTAAGAAAAGTGAAGTAGAAAAGCAAGTAAAAGAGTCTGAGTTAGGTAGATGAAAGTGATAATAGAAAATGAGAAAGAGAGATAAGATTTCTAAGAAAAGTGAAGTAGAAAAGCAAGTAAAAGAGTCTGAGTTAGGTAATTGAAAGTGATAATAGAAAATGAGAAAGAGAGATAAGATTTCTAAGAAAAGTGAAGTAGAAAAGTTGTAAAAGAGTTAGAGTTAGGTAATTGAAAGTGATAATAGAAAATGAGAGAGATTAGATTTCTAAGAAAAGTGAAGTAGAAAAGCAAGTAAAAGAGTCTGAGTTAGGTAATTGAAAGTGATAATAGAAAATGAGAAAGATAAGATTTCTAAGAAAAGTGAAGTAGAAAAGCAAGTAAAAGAGTCTGAGTTAGATAATTGAAAGTAATAATAGAAAATGAGAAAGATAAGATTTCTAAGAAAAGTGAAGTAGAAAAGCAAGTAAAAGAGTCTGAGTTAGGTAATTGAAAGTAATAATAGAAAATGAGAAAGATAAGATTTCTAAGAAAAGTGAAGTAGAAAAGCAAGTAAAAGAGTCTGAGTTAGGTAATTGAAAGTGATAATAGAAAATGAGAGAGATAAGATTTCTAAGAAAAGTGAAGTAGAAAAGCAAGTAAAAGAGTCTGAGTTAGATAATTGAAAGTGATAATAGAAAATGAGAAAGAGAGATAAGATTTCTAAGAAAAGTGAAGTAGAAAAGCAAGTAAAAGAGTCTGAGTTAGGTAATTGAAAGTAATAATAAAAAATGAGAAAGAGAGATAAGATTTCTAAGAAAAGTGAAGTAGAAAAGCAAGTAAAAGAGTCAGAGTTAGGTAATTGAAAGTAATAATAGAAAATGAGAAAGAGAGATAAGATTTCTAAGAAAAGTGAAGTAGAAAAGCAAGTAAAAGAGTCTGAGTTAGGTAATTGAAAGTAATAATAGAAAATGAGAAAGATAAGATTTCTAAGAAAAGTGAAGTAGAAAAGCAAGTAAAAGAGTTAGAGTTAGGTAATTGAAAGTGATAATAGAAAATGAGAGAGATAAGATTTCTAAGAAAAGTGAAGTAGAAAAGCAAGTAAAAGAGTCTGAGTTAGGTAATTGAAAGTAATAATAGAAAATAAGAAAGATAAGATTTCTAAGAAAAGTGAAGTAGAAAAGCAAGTAAAAGAGTCTGAGTTTGGTAATTGAAAGTGATAATAGAAAATGAGAGAGATAAGATTTCTAAGAAAAGTGAAGTAGAAAAGCAAGTAAAAGAGTCAGAGTTAGGTAATTGAAAGTGATAATAGAAAATGAGAGAGATAAGATTTCTAAGAAAAGTGAAGTAGAAAAGCAAGTAAAAGAGTCAGAGTTAGGTAATTGAAAGTGATAATAGAAAATGAGAAAGAGAGATAAGATTTCTAAGAAAAGTGAAGTAGAAAAGCAAGTAAAAGAGTCTGAGTTAGGTAGATGAAAGTGATAATAGAAAATGAGAGAGATAAGATTTCTAAGAAAAGTGAAGTAGAAAAGCAAGTAAAAGAGTCTGAGTTAGGTAATTGAAAGTGATAATAGAAAATGAGAAAGAGAGATAAGATTTCTAAGAAAAGTGAAGTAGAAAAGTTGTAAAAGAGTTAGAGTTAGGTAATTGAAAGTGATAATAGAAAATGAGAGAGATAAGATTTCTAAGAAAAGTGAAGTAGAAAAGCAAGTAAAAGAGTCTGAGATAGGTAATTGAAAGTAATAATAGAAAATGAGAAAGAGAGATAAGATTTCTAAGAAAAGTGAAGTAGAAAAGCAAGTAAAAGAGTCTGAGATAGGTAATTGAAAGTGATAATAGAAAATGAGAAAGAGAGATAAGATTTCTAAGAAAAGTGAAGTAGAAAAGTTGTAAAAGAGTTAGAGTTAGGTAATTGAAAGTGATAATAGAAAATGAGAGAGATAAGATTTCTAAGAAAAGTGAAGTAGAAAAGCAAGTAAAAGAGTCTGAGTTAGGTAATTGAAAGTGATAATAGAAAATGAGAAAGAGAGATAAGATTTCTAAGAAAATTGAAGTAGAAAAGCAAGTAAAAGAGTCTGAGTTAGGTAATTGAAAGTAATAAAAGAAAATGAGAGAGAGAGATAAGATTTCTAATAAAAGTGAAGTAGAAATGCAAGTAAAAGAGTCAGAGTTAGGTAATTGAAAGTGATAATAGAAAATGAGAAAGAGAGATAAGATTTTTAAGAAAAGTGAAGTAGAAAAGTTGTAAAAGAGTTAGAGTTAGGTAATTGAAAGTGATAATAGAAAATGAGAGAGATAAGATTTCTAAGAAAAGTGAAGTAGAAAAGCAAGTAAAAGTGTCAGAGTTAGGTAATTGAAAGTGATAATAGAAAATGAGAAAGAGAGATAAGATTTCTAAGAAAAGTGAAGTAGAAAAGCAAGTAAAAGAGTCTGAGTTAGGTAGATGAAAGTGATAATAGAAAATGAGAAAGAGAGATAAGATTTCTAAGAAAAGTGAAGTAGAAAAGCAAGTAAAAGAGTCTGAGTTTGGTAATTGAAAGTAATAATAGAAAATGAGAAAGATAAGATTTCTAACAAAAGTGAAGTAGAAAAGCAAGTAAAAGAGTCTGAGTTAGGTAATTGAAAGTAATAATAGAAAATGAGAGAGATAAGATTTCTAAGAAAAGTGAAGTAGAAAAGCAAGTAAAAGAGTCTGAGTTAGGTAATTGAAAGTGATAATAGAAAATGAGAAAGAGAAATAAGATTTTTAAGAAAAGTGAAGTAGAAAAGTTGTAAAAGAGTTAGAGTTAGGTAATTGAAAGTGATAATAGAAAATGAGAGAGATAAGATTTCTAAGAAAAGTGAAGTAGAAAAGCAAGTAAAAGAGTCTGAGTTAGGTAATTGAAAGTGATAATAGAAAATCAGAAAGATAAGATTTCTAAGAAAAGTGAAGTAGAAAAGCAAGTAAAAGAGTCTGAGTTAGATAATTGAAAGTAATAATAGAAAATGAGAAAGAGAGATAAGATTTATAAGAAAAGTGAAGTAGAAAAGCAAGTAAAAGAGTCTGAGTTAGGTAATTGAAAGTGATAATAGAAAATGAGAAAGAGAGATAAGATTTCTAAGAAAAGTGAAGTAGAAAAGTTGTAAAAGAGTTAGAGTTAGGTAATTGAAAGTGATAATAGAAAATGAGAGAGATAAGATTTCTAAGAAAAGTGAAGTAGAAAAGCAAGTAAAAGAGTCAGAGTTAGGTAATTGAAAGTGATAATAGAAAATCAGAAAGATAAGATTTCTAAGAAAAGTGAAGTAGAAAAGCAAGTAAAAGAGTCAGAGTTAGGTAATTGAAAGTGATAATAGAAAATGAGAAAGAGAGATAAGATTTCTAAGAAAAGTGAAGTAGAAAAGCAAGTAAAAGAGTCTGAGTTAGGTAATTGAAAGTGATAATAGAAAATGAGAAAGATAAGATTTCTAAGAAAAGTGAAGTAGAAAAGCAAGTAAAAGAGTCAGAGTTAGGTAATTGAAAGTGATAATAGAAAATGAGAAAGATAAGATTTCTAAGAAAAGTGAAGTAGAAAAGCAAGTAAAAGAGTCAGAGTTAGGTAATTGAAAGTGATAATAGAAAATCAGAAAGATAAGATTTCTAAGAAAAGTGAAGTAGAAAAGCAAGTAAAAGAGTCTGAGTTAGGTAATTGAAAGTGATAATAGAAAATGAGAAAGATAAGATTTCTAAGAAAAGTGAAGTAGAAAAGCAAGTAAAAGAGTCTGAGTTAGGTAATTGAAAGTGATAATAGAAAATGAGAAAGAGAGATAAGATTTCTAAGAAAAGTGAAGTAGAAAAGCAAGTAAAAGAGTCTGAGTTAGGTAATTGAAAGTGATAATAGAAAATGAGAAAGAGAGATAAGATTTCTAAGAAAAGTGAAGTAGAAAAGCAAGTAAAAGAGTCAGAGTTAGATAATTGAAAGTAATAATAGAAAATGAGAAAGAGAGATAAGATTTCTAAGAAAAGTGAAGTAGAAAAGCAAGTAAAAGAGTTAGAGTTAGGTAATTGAAAGTGATAATAGAAAATGAGAGAGATAAGATTTCTAAGAAAAGTGAAGTAGAAAAGCAAGTAAAAGAGTCAGAGTAAGGTAATTGAAAGTGATAATAGAAAATCAGAAAGATAAGATTTCTAAGAAAAGTGAAGTAGAAAAGCAAGTAAAAGAGTCTGAGTTAGGTAATTGAAAGTGATAATAGAAAATGAGAAAGAGAGATAAGATTTCTAAGAAAAGTGAAGTAGAAAAGCAAGTAAAAGAGTCTGAGTTAGGTAATTGAAAGTGATAATAGAAAATGAGAAAGATAAGATTTCTAAGAAAAGTGAAGTAGAAAAGCAAGTAAAAGAGTCAGAGTTAGGTAATTGAAAGTGATAATAGAAAATGAGAGAGATAAGATTTCTAAGAAAAGTGAAGTAGAAAAGCAAGTAAAAGAGTCAGAGTTAGGTAATTGAAAGTGATAATAGAAAATGAGAAAGAGAGATAAGATTTCTAAGAAAAGTGAAGTAGAAAAGCAAGTAAAAGAGTCTGAGTTAGGTAGATGAAAGTGATAATAGAAAATGAGAAAGAGAGATAAGATTTCTAAGAAAAGTGAAGTAGAAAAGCAAGTAAAAGAGTCTGAGTTAGGTAATTGAAAGTGATAATAGAAAATGAGAAAGAGAGATAAGATTTCTAAGAAAAGTGAAGTAGAAAGTTGTAAAAGAGTTAGAGTTAGGTAATTGAAAGTGATAATAGAAAATGAGAGAGATTAGATTTCTAAGAAAAGTGAAGTAGAAAAGTTGTAAAAGAGTTAGAGTTAGGTAATTGAAAGTGATAATAGAAAATGAGAAAGATAAGATTTCTAAGAAAAGTGAAGTAGAAAAGCAAGTAAAAGAGTCTGAGTTAGATAATTGAAAGTAATAATAGAAAATGAGAAAGATAAGATTTCTAAGAAAAGTGAAGTAGAAAAGCAAGTAAAAGAGTCTGAGTTAGGTAATTGAAAGTAATAATAGAAAATGAGAAAGATAAGATTTCTAAGAAAAGTGAAGTAGAAAAGCAAGTAAAAGAGTTAGAGTTAGGTAATTGAAAGTGATAATAGAAAATGAGAAAGAGAGATAAGATTTCTAAGAAAAGTGAAGTAGAAAAGCAAGTAAAAGAGTCTGAGTTAGGTAATTGAAAGTGATAATAGAAAATGAGAAAGAGAGATAAGATTTCTAAGAAAAGTGAAGTAGAAAAGCAAGTAAAAGAGTCTGAGTTAGGTAATTGAAAGTAATAATAAAAAATGAGAAAGAGAGATAAGATTTCTAAGAAAAGTGAAGTAGAAAAGCAAGTAAAAGAGTCAGAGTTAGGTAATTGAAAGTAATAATAGAAAATGAGAAAGAGAGATAAGATTTCTAAGAAAAGTGAAGTAGAAAAGCAAGTAAAAGAGTCTGAGTTAGGTAATTGAAAGTAATAATAGAAAATGAGAAAGATAAGATTTCTAAGAAAAGTGAAGTAGAAAAGCAAGTAAAAGAGTTAGAGTTAGGTAATTGAAAGTGATAATAGAAAATGAGAAAGAGAGATAAGATTTCTAAGAAAAGTGAAGTAGAAAAGCAAGTAAAAGAGTCTGAGTTAGGTAATTGAAAGTAATAATAGAAAATAAGAAAGATAAGATTTCTAAGAAAAGTGAAGTAGAAAAGCAAGTAAAAGAGTCTGAGTTTGGTAATTGAAAGTAATAATAGAAAATGAGAAAGAGAGATAAGATTTCTAAGAAAAGTGAAGTAGAAAAGCAAGTAAAAGAGTTAGAGTTAGGTAATTGAAAGTAATAATAGAAAATGAGAAAGAGAGATAAGATTTCTAAGAAAAGTGAAGTAGAAAAGCAAGTAAAAGAGTCTGAGTTAGGTAATTGAAAGTGATAATAGAAAATGAGAGAGATAAGATTTCTAAGAAAAGTGAAGTAGAAAAGCAAGTAAAAGAGTCTGAGTAAGGTAATTGAAAGTAATAATAGAAAATGAGAAAGACAGATAAGATTTCTAAGAAAAGTGAAGTAGAAAAGCAAGTAAAAGAGTCTGAGTTAGGTAATTGAAAGTGATAATAGAAAATGAGAGAGATAAGATTTCTAAGAAAAGTGAAGTAGAAAAGCAAGTAAAAGAGTCTGAGATAGGTAATTGAAAGTAATAATAGAAAATGAGAAAGAGAGATAAGATTTCTAAGAAAAGTGAAGTAGAAAAGCAAGTAAAAGAGTCTGAGTTAGGTAATTGAAAGTGATAATAGAAAATGAGAAAGATAAGATTTCTAAGAAAAGTGAAGTAGAAAAGTTGTAAAAGAGTTAGAGTTAGGTAATTGAAAGTGATAATAGAAAATGAGAGAGATAAGATTTCTAAGAAAAGTGAAGTAGAAAAGCAAGTAAAAGAGTTAGAGTTAGGTAATTGAAAGTGATAATAGAAAATGAGAAAGAGAGATAAGATTTCTAAGAAAATTGAAGTAGAAAAGCAAGTAAAAGAGTCTGAGTTAGGTAATTGAAAGTAATAAAAGAAAATGAGAGAGAGAGATAAGATTTCTAATAAAAGTGAAGTAGAAATGCAAGTAAAAGAGTCAGAGTTAGGTAATTGAAAGTAATAATAGAAAATGAGAAAGAGAGATAAGATTTTTAAGAAAAGTGAAGTAGAAAAGTTGTAAAAGAGTTAGAGTTAGGTAATTGAAAGTGATAATAGAAAATGAGAGAGATAAGATTTCTAAGAAAAGTGAAGTAGAAAAGCAAGTAAAAGTGTCAGAGTTAGGTAATTGAAAGTGATAATAGAAAATGAGAAAGAGAGATAAGATTTCTAAGAAAAGTGAAGTAGAAAAGCAAGTAAAAGAGTCTGAGTTAGATAATTGAAAGTAATAATAGAAAATGAGAAAGAGAGATAAGATTTATAAGAAAAGTGAAGTAGAAAAGCAAGTAAAAGAGTCTGAGTTAGATAATTGAAAGTAATAATAGAAAATGAGAAAGATAAGATTTCTAACAAAAGTGAAGTAGAAAAGCAAGTAAAAGAGTCTGAGTTAGGTAATTGAAAGTAATAATAGAAAATGAGAGAGATAAGATTTCTAAGAAAAGTGAAGTAGAAAAGCAAGTAAAAGAGTCTGAGTTAGGTAATTGAAAGTGATAATAGAAAATGAGAAAGAGAAATAAGATTTTTAAGAAAAGTGAAGTAGAAAAGTTGTAAAAGAGTTAGAGTTAGGTAATTGAAAGTGATAATAGAAAATGAGAGAGATAAGATTTCTAAGAAAAGTGAAGTAGAAAAGCAAGTAAAAGAGTCTGAGTTTGGTAATTGAAAGTAATAATAGAAAATGAGAAAGAGAGATAAGATTTCTAAGAAAAGTGAAGTAGAAAAGCAAGTAAAAGAGTCTGAGTTAGATAATTGAAAGTAATAATAGAAAATGAGAAAGAGAGATAAGATTTCTAAGAAAAGTGAAGTAGAAAAGCAAGTAAAAGAGTCTGAGTTAGGTAATTGAAAGTGATAATAGAAAATGAGAAAGAGAAATAAGATTTTTAAGAAAAGTGAAGTAGAAAAGTTGTAAAAGAGTTAGAGTTAGGTAATTGAAAGTGATAATAGAAAATGAGAGAGATAAGATTTCTAAGAAAAGTGAAGTAGAAAAGCAAGTAAAAGTGTCAGAGTTAGGTAATTGAAAGTGATAATAGAAAATGAGAGAGATAAGATTTCTAAGAAAAGTGAAGTAGAAAAGCAAGTAAAAGAGTCTGAGTTAGATAATTGAAAGTAATAATAGAAAATGAGAAAGAGAGATAAGATTTCTAAGAAAAGTGAAGTAGAAAAGCAAGTAAAAGAGTCTGAGTTAGGTAATTGAAAGTGATAATAGAAAATGAGAAAGATAAGATTTCTAAGAAAAGTGAAGTAGAAAAGTTGTAAAAGAGTTAGAGTTAGGTAATTGAAAGTGATAATAGAAAATGAGAGAGATAAGATTTCTAAGAAAAGTGAAGTAGAAAAGCAAGTAAAAGAGTCTGAGTTAGGTAATTGAAAGTGATAATAGAAAATGAGAAAGAGAAATAAGATTTCTAAGAAAAGTGAAGTAGAAAAGCAAGTAAAAGAGTTTGAGATAGGTAATTGAAAGTGATAATAGAAAATGAGAGAGATAAGATTTCTAATAAAAGTGAAGTAGAAATGCAAGTAAAAGAGTCAGAGTTAGGTAATTGAAACTAATAATAGAAAATGAGAAAGAGAGATAAGATTTTTAAGAAAAGTGAAGTAGAAAAGTTGTAAAAGAGTTAGAGTTAGGTAATTGAAAGTGATAATAGAAAATGAGAGAGATAAGATTTCTAAGAAAAGTGAAGTAGAAAAGCAAGTAAAAGTGTCAGAGTTAGGTAATTGAAAGTGATAATAGAAAATGAGAAAGAGAGATAAGATTTCTAAGAAAAGTGAAGTAGAAAAGCAAGTAAAAGAGTCTGAGTTAGGTAATTGAAAGTAATAATAGAAAATGAGAGAGATAAGATTTCTAAGAAAAGTGAAGTAGAAAAGCAAGTAAAAGAGTCTGAGTTAGGTAATTGAAAGTGATAATAGAAAATGAGAAAGAGAGATAAGATTTTTAAGAAAAGTGAAGTAGAAAAGTTGTAAAAGAGTTAGAGTTAGGTAATTGAAAGTGATAATAGAAAATGAGAGAGATAAGATTTCTAAGAAAAGTGAAGTAGAAAAGCAAGTAAAAGAGTCTGAGTTAGATAATTGAAAGTAATAATAGAAAATGAGAAAGAGAGATAAGATTTATAAGAAAAGTGAAGTAGAAAAGCAAGTAAAAGAGTCTGAGTTAGATAATTGAAAGTAATAATAGAAAATGAGAAAGATAAGATTTCTAACAAAAGTGAAGTAGAAAAGCAAGTAAAAGAGTCTGAGTTAGGTAATTGAAAGTAATAATAGAAAATGAGAGAGATAAGATTTCTAAGAAAAGTGAAGTAGAAAAGCAAGTAAAAGAGTCTGAGTTAGGTAATTGAAAGTGATAATAGAAAATGAGAAAGAGAAATAAGATTTCTAAGAAAAGTGAAGTAGAAAAGCAAGTAAAAGAGTCTGAGATAGGTAATTGAAAGTGATAATAGAAAATGAGAAAGAGAGATAAGATTTCTAAGAAAAGTGAAGTAGAAAAGCAAGTAAAAGAGTCAGAGTTAGGTAATTGAAAGTAATAATAGAAAATGAGAAAGAGAGATAAGATTTCTAAGAAAAGTGAAGTAGAAAAGCAAGTAAAAGAGTTAGAGTTAGGTAATTGAAAGTAATAATAGAAAATGAGAGAGATAAGATTTCTAAGAAAAGTGAAGTAGAAAAGCAAGTAAAAGAGTCTGAGTAAGGTAATTGAAAGTAATAATAGAAAATGAGAAAGACAGATAAGATTTCTAAGAAAAGTGAAGTAGAAAAGCAAGTAAAAGAGTCTGAGTTAGGTAATTGAAAGTGATAATAGAAAATGAGAGAGATAAGATTTCTAAGAAAAGTGAAGTAGAAAAGCAAGTAAAAGAGTCTGAGATAGGTAATTGAAAGTAATAATAGAAAATGAGAAAGAGAGATAAGATTTCTAAGAAAAGTGAAGTAGAAAAGCAAGTAAAAGAGTCTGAGTTAGGTAATTGAAAGTGATAATAGAAAATGAGAAAGAGAGATAAGATTTCTAAGAAAAGTGAAGTAGAAAAGCAAGTAAAAGAGTCTGAGTTAGGTAATTGAAAGTGATAATAGAAAATGAGAAAGAGAGATAAGATTTCTAAGAAAAGTGAAGTAGAAAAGCAAGTAAAAGAGTCTGAGATAGGTAATTGAAAGTAATAATAGAAAATGAGAAAGAGAGATAAGATTTCTAAGAAAAGTGAAGTAGAAAAGCAAGTAAAAGAGTCTGAGTTAGATAATTGAAAGTAATAATAGAAAATGAGAGAGATAAGATTTCTAAAAAAAGTGAAGTAGAAAAGCAAGTAAAAGAGTCTGAGTTAGGTAATTGAAAGTGATAATAGAAAATGAGAAAGAGAGATAAGATTTCTAAGAAAAGTGAAGTAGAAAAGTTGTAAAAGAGTTAGAGTTAGGTAATTGAAAGTGATAATAGAAAATGAGAGAGATAAGATTTCTAAGAAAAGTGAAGTAGAAAAGCAAGTAAAAGAGTCTGAGTTAGGTAATTGAAAGTGATAATAGAAAATGAGAAAGAGAAATAAGATTTCTAAGAAAAGTGAAGTAGAAAAGCAAGTAAAAGAGTTTGAGATAGGTAATTGAAAGTGATAATAGAAAATGAGAGAGATAAGATTTCTAATAAAAGTGAAGTAGAAATGCAAGTAAAAGAGTCAGAGTTAGGTAATTGAAAGTAATAATAGAAAATGAGAAAGAGAGATAAGATTTTTAAGAAAAGTGAAGTAGAAAAGTTGTAAAAGAGTTAGAGTTAGGTAATTGAAAGTGATAATAGAAAATGAGAGAGATAAGATTTCTAAGAAAAGTGAAGTAGAAAAGCAAGTAAAAGTGTCAGAGTTAGGTAATTGAAAGTGATAATAGAAAATGAGAAAGAGAGATAAGATTTCTAAGAAAAGTGAAGTAGAAAAGCAAGTAAAAGAGTCTGAGTTAGATAATTGAAAGTAATAATAGAAAATGAGAAAGAGAGATAAGATTTATAAGAAAAGTGAAGTAGAAAAGCAAGTAAAAGAGTCTGAGTTAGATAATTGAAAGTAATAATAGAAAATGAGAAAGATAAGATTTCTAACAAAAGTGAAGTAGAAAAGCAAGTAAAAGAGTCTGAGTTAGGTAATTGAAAGTAATAATAGAAAATGAGAGAGATAAGATTTATAAGAAAAGTGAAGTAGAAAAGCAAGTAAAAGAGTCTGAGTTAGGTAATTGAAAGTGATAATAGAAAATGAGAAAGAGAAATAAGATTTCTAAGAAAAGTGAAGTAGAAAAGCAAGTAAAAGAGTCTGAGATAGGTAATTGAAAGTGATAATAGAAAATGAGAAAGAGAGATAAGATTTCTAAGAAAAGTGAAGTAGAAAAGCAAGTAAAAGAGTCAGAGTTAGGTAATTGAAAGTAATAATAGAAAATGAGAAAGAGAGATAAGATTTCTAAGAAAAGTGAAGTAGAAAAGCAAGTAAAAGAGTTAGAGTTAGGTAATTGAAAGTGATAATAGAAAATGAGAAAGAGAGATAAGATTTCTAAGAAAAGTGAAGTAGAAAAGCAAGTAAAAGAGTCTGAGTTAGATAATTGAAAGTAATAATAGAAAATGAGAAAGAGAGATAAGATTTCTAAGAAAAGTGAAGTAGAAAAGCAAGTAAAAGAGTCTGAGTTAGGTAATTGAAAGTGATAATAGAAAATGAGAAAGATAAGATTTCTAAGAAAAGTGAAGTAGAAAAGTTGTAAAAGAGTTAGAGTTAGGTAATTGAAAGTGATAATAGAAAATGAGAGAGATAAGATTTCTAAGAAAAGTGAAGTAGAAAAGCAAGTAAAAGAGTCTGAGTTAGGTAATTGAAAGTGATAATAGAAAATGAGAAAGAGAAATAAGATTTCTAAGAAAAGTGAAGTAGAAAAGCAAGTAAAAGAGTTTGAGATAGGTAATTGAAAGTGATAATAGAAAATGAGAGAGATAAGATTTCTAATAAAAGTGAAGTAGAAAAGCAAGTAAAAGTGTCAGAGTTAGGTAATTGAAAGTGATAATAGAAAATGAGAAAGAGAGATAAGATTTCTAAGAAAAGTGAAGTAGAAAAGCAAGTAAAAGAGTCTGAGTTAGATAATTGAAAGTAATAATAGAAAATGAGAAAGAGAGATAAGATTTATAAGAAAAGTGAAGTAGAAAAGCAAGTAAAAGAGTCTGAGTTAGGTAATTGAAAGTGATAATAGAAAATGAGAAAGAGAGATAAGATTTCTAAGAAAAGTGAAGTAGAAAAGTTGTAAAAGAGTTAGAGTTAGGTAATTGAAAGTGATAATAGAAAATGAGAGAGATAAGATTTCTAAGAAAAGTGAAGTAGAAAAGCAAGTAAAAGAGTCTGAGTTAGGTAATTGAAAGTGATAATAGAAAATGAGAAAGAGAAATAAGATTTCTAAGAAAAGTGAAGTAGAAAAGCAAGTAAAAGAGTTTGAGATAGGTAATTGAAAGTGATAATAGAAAATGAGAGAGATAAGATTTCTAATAAAAGTGAAGTAGAAATGCAAGTAAAAGAGTCAGAGTTAGGTAATTGAAAGTGATAATAGAAAATGAGAAAGAGAGATAAGATTTTTAAGAAAAGTGAAGTAGAAAAGTTGTAAAAGAGTTAGAGTTAGGTAATTGAAAGTGATAATAGAAAATGAGAGAGATAAGATTTCTAAGAAAAGTGAAGTAGAAAAGCAAGTAAAAGTGTCAGAGTTAGGTAATTGAAAGTGATAATAGAAAATGAGAAAGAGAGATAAGATTTCTAAGAAAAGTGAAGTAGAAAAGCAAGTAAAAGAGTCTGAGTTAGATAATTGAAAGTAATAATAGAAAATGAGAAAGAGAGATAAGATTTATAAGAAAAGTGAAGTAGAAAAGCAAGTAAAAGAGTCTGAGTTAGATAATTGAAAGTAATAATAGAAAATGAGAAAGATAAGATTTCTAACAAAAGTGAAGTAGAAAAGCAAGTAAAAGAGTCTGAGTTAGGTAATTGAAAGTAATAATAGAAAATGAGAGAGATAAGATTTCTAAGAAAAGTGAAGTAGAAAAGCAAGTAAAAGAGTCTGAGTTAGGTAATTGAAAGTGATAATAGAAAATGAGAAAGAGAAATAAGATTTCTAAGAAAAGTGAAGTAGAAAAGCAAGTAAAAGAGTCTGAGATAGGTAATTGAAAGTGATAATAGAAAATGAGAAAGAGAGATAAGATTTCTAAGAAAAGTGAAGTAGAAAAGCAAGTAAAAGAGTCAGAGTTAGGTAATTGAAAGTAATAATAGAAAATGAGAAAGAGAGATAAGATTTCTAAGAAAAGTGAAGTAGAAAAGCAAGTAAAAGAGTTAGAGTTAGGTAATTGAAAGTAATAATAGAAAATGAGAGAGATAAGATTTCTAAGAAAAGTGAAGTAGAAAAGCAAGTAAAAGAGTCTGAGTTAGGTAATTGAAAGTGATAATAGAAAATGAGAAAGAGAGATAAGATTTCTAAGAAAAGTGAAGTAGAAAAGCAAGTAAAAGAGTCTGAGTTAGGTAATTGAAAGTGATAATAGAAAATAAGAGAGATAAGATTTCTAAGAAAAGTGAAGTAGAAAAGCAAGTAAAAGAGTCAGAGTTAGGTAATTGAAAGTGATAATAGAAAATGAGAAAGAGAGATAAGATTTCTAAGAAAAGTGAAGTAGAAAAGCAAGTAAAAGAGTTAGAGTTAGTTAATTGAAAGTGATAATAGAAAATGAGAGAGATAAGATTTCTAAGAAAAGTGAAGTAGAAAAGCAAGTAAAAGAGTCAGAGTTAGGTAATTGAAAGTGATAATAGAAAATGAGAAAGAGAGATAAGATTTCTAAGAAAAGTGAAGTAGAAAAGCAAGTAAAAGAGTCTGAGTTAGGTAATTGAAAGTAATAATAGAAAATGAGAAAGATAAGATTTCTAAGAAAAGTGAAGTAGAAAAGCAAGTAAAAGAGTCTGAGATAGGTAATTGAAAGTGATAATAGAAAATGAGAGAGATAAGATTTCTAAGAAAAGTGAAGTAGAAAAGCAAGTAAAAGAGTCAGAGTTAGGTAATTGAAAGTGATAATAGAAAATGAGAGAGATAAGATTTCTAAGAAAAGTGAAGTAGAAAAGCAAGTAAAAGAGTCTGAGTTAGGTAATTGAAAGTGATAATAGAAAATGAGAGAGATAAGATTTCTAAGAAAAGTGAAGTAGAAAAGCAAGTAAAAGAGTTTGAGATAGGTAATTGAAAGTGATAATAGAAAATGAGAGAGATAAGATTTCTAAGAAAAGTGAAGTAGAAAAGCAAGTAAAAGAGTCAGAGTTAGGTAATTGAAAGTGATAATAGAAAATGAGAGAGATAAGATTTCTAAGAAAAGTGAAGTAGAATAGCAAGTAAAAGAGTTAGAGTTAGGTAATTGAAAGTGATAATAGAAAATGAGAAAGAGAGATAAGATTTCTAAGAAAAGTGAAGTAGAAAAGCAAGTAAAAGAGTCTGAGTTAGGTAATTGAAAGTGATAATAGAAAATGAGAAAGATAAGATTTCTGAGAAAAGTGAAGTAGAAAAGCAAGTAAAAGAGTTAGAGTTAGGTAATTGAAAGTGATAATAGAAAATGAGAGAGATAAGATTTCTAAGAAAAGTGAAGTAGAAAAGCAAGTAAAAGAGTCTGAGTTAGGTAATTGAAAGTGATAATAGAAAATGAGAAAGAGAGATAAGATTTCTAAGAAAAGTGAAGTAGAAAAGCAAGTAAAAGAGTCTGAGTTAGATAATTGAAAGTGATAATAGAAAATGAGAAAGATAAGATTTCTAAGAAAAGTGAAGTAGAAAAGCAAGTAAAAGAGACTGAGTTAGGTAATTGAAAGTAATAATAGAAAATGAGAGAGATAAGATTTATAAGAAAAGTGAAGTAGAAAAGCAAGTAAAAGAGTCTGAGTTAGGTAATTGAAAGTGATAATAGAAAATGAGAGAGAAAAGATTTCTAAGAAAAGTGAAGTAGAAAAGCAAGTAAAAGAGTTTGAGATAGGTAATTGAAAGTGATAATAGAAAATGAGAAAGAGAGATAAGATTTCTAAGAAAAGTGAAGTAGAAAAGCAAGTAAAAGAGTCTGAGTTAGGTAATTGAAAGTGATAATAGAAAATGAGAAAGATAAGATTTCTAAGAAAAGTGAAGTAGAAAAGCAAAGTAAAGAGTCTGAGTTAGGTAGATGAAAGTGATAATAGAAAATGAGAGAGATAAGATTTCTAAGAAAAGTGAAGTAGAAAAGCAAGTAAAAGAGTCTGAGTTAGGTAATTGAAAGTGATAATAGAAAATGAGAAAGAGAGATAAGATTTCTAAGAAAAGTGAAGTAGAAAAGCAAGTAAAAGAGTTAGAGTTAGGTAATTGAAAGTGATAATAGAAAATGAGAGAGATAAGATTTCTAAGAAAAGTGAAGTAGAAAAGCAAGTAAAAGAGTCTGAGTTAGGTAATTGAAAGTGATAATAGAAAATGAGAAAGAGAGATAAGATTTCTAAGAAAAGTGAAGTAGAAAAGCAAGTAAAAGAGTCTGAGTTAGATAATTGAAAGTAATAATAGAAAATGAGAAAGAGAGATAAGATTTATAAGAAAAGTGAAGTAGAAAAGCAAGTAAAAGAGTCTGAGTTAGGTAATTGAAAGTAATAATAGAAAATGAGAAAGATAAGATTTCTAAGAAAAGTGAAGTAGAAAAGCAAGTAAAAGAGTCTGAGTTAGGTAATTGAAAGTGATAATAGAAAATGAGAAAGATAAGATTTCTAAGAAAAGTGAAGTAGAAAAGCAAAGTAAAGAGTCTGAGTTAGATAATTGAAAGTAATAATAGAAAATGAGAAAGAGAGATAAGATTTCTAAGAAAAGTGAAGTAGAAAAGCAAGTAAAAGAGTCTGAGTTAGGTAATTGAAAGTAATAATAGAAAATGAGAAAGATAAGATTTCTAAGAAAAGTGAAGTAGAAAAGCAAGTAAAAGAGTTAGAGTTAGTTAATTGAAAGTGATAATAGAAAATGAGAAAGAGAGATAAGATTTCTAAGAAAAGTGAAGTAGAAAAGCAAGTAATAGAGTCAGAGTTAGGTAATTGAAAGTAATAATAGAAAATGAGAAAGATAAGATTTCTAAGAAAAGTCAAGTAGAAAAGCAAGTAAAAGAGTCTGAGTTAGGTAATTGAAAGTGATAATAGAAAATGAGAAAGAGAGATAAGATTTCTAAGAAAAGTGAAGTAGAAAAGCAAGTAAAAGAGTTAGAGTTAGGTAATTGAAAGTGATAATAGAAAATGAGAGAGATAAGATTTCTAAGAAAAGTGAAGTAGAAAAGCAAGTAAAAGAGTCAGAGTTAGGTAATTGAAAGTGATAATAGAAAATGAGAAAGAGAGATAAGATTTCTAAGAAAAGTGAAGTAGAAAAGCAAGTAAAAGTGTCAGAGTTAGGTAATTGAAAGTGATAATAGAAAATAAGAGAGATAAGATTTCTAAGAAAAGTGAAGTAGAAAAGCAAGTAAAAGAGTCAGAGTTAGGTAATTGAAAGTGATAATAGAAAATGAGAGAGATAAGATTTCTAAGAAAAGTGAAGTAGAAAAGCAAGTAAAAGAGTCTGAGTTAGGTAATTGAAAGTGATAATAGAAAATGAGAGAGATAAGATTTCTAAGAAAAGTGAAGTAGAAAAGCAAGTAAAAGAGTCTGAGTTAGGTAATTGAAAGTGATAATAGAAAATGAGAAAGAGAGATAAGATTTCTAAGAAAAGTGAAGTAGAAAAGCAAGTAAAAGAGTCTGAGTTAGGTAATTGAAAGTGATAATAGAAAATAAGAGAGATAAGATTTCTAAGAAAAGTGAAGTAGAAAAGCAAGTAAAAGAGTCAGAGTTAGGTAATTGAAAGTGATAATAGAAAATGAGAAAGAGAGATAAGATTTCTAAGAAAAGTGAAGTAGAAAAGCAAGTAAAAGAGTTAGAGTTAGTTAATTGAAAGTGATAATAGAAAATGAGAGAGATAAGATTTCTAAGAAAAGTGAAGTAGAAAAGCAAGTAAAAGAGTCAGAGTTAGGTAATTGAAAGTGATAATAGAAAATGAGAAAGAGAGATAAGATTTCTAAGAAAAGTGAAGTAGAAAAGCAAGTAAAAGAGTCTGAGTTAGGTAATTGAAAGTAATAATAGAAAATGAGAAAGATAAGATTTCTAAGAAAAGTGAAGTAGAAAAGCAAGTAAAAGAGTCTGAGTTAGGTAATTGAAAGTGATAATAGAAAATGAGAAAGATAAGATTTCTAAGAAAAGTGAAGTAGAAAAGCAAAGTAAAGAGTCTGAGTTAGGTAATTGAATGTAATAATAGAAAATGAGAAAGATAAGATTTCTAAGAAAAGTGAAGTAGAAAAGCAAGTAAAAGAGTTAGAGTTAGTTAATTGAAAGTGATAATAGAAAATGAGAAAGAGAGATAAGATTTCTAAGAAAAGTGAAGTAGAAAAGCAAGTAAAAGAGTCAGAGTTAGGTAATTGAAAGTAATAATAGAAAATGAGAAAGATAAGATTTCTAAGAAAAGTCAAGTAGAAAAGCAAGTAAAAGAGTCTGAGTAAGGTAATTGAAAGTGATAATAGAAAATGAGAAAGAGAGATAAGATTTCTAAGAAAAGTGAAGTAGAAAAGCAAGTAAAAGAGTTAGAGTTAGGTAATTGAAAGTGATAATAGAAAATCAGAAAGATAAGATTTCTAAGAAAAGTGAAGTAGAAAAGCAAGTAAAAGAGTTAGAGTTAGGTAATTGAAAGTGATAATAGAAAATGAGAAAGAGAAATAAGATTTCTAAGAAAAGTGAAGTAGAAAAGCAAGTAAAAGTGTCAGAGTTAGGTAATTGAAAGTGATAATAGAAAATAAGAGAGATAAGATTTCTAAGAAAAGTGAAGTAGAAAAGCAAGTAAAAGAGTTTGAGATAGGTAATTGAAAGTGATAATAGAAAATGAGAGAGATAAGATTTCTAAGAAAAGTGAAGTAGAAAAGCAAGTAAAAGAGTAAGAGTTAGGTAATTGAAAGTGATAATAGAAAATGAGAGAGATAAGATTTCTAAGAAAAGTGAAGTAGAAAAGCAAGTAAAAGAGTCTGAGTTAGGTAATTGAAAGTGATAATAGAAAATGAGAAAGATAAGATTTCTAAGAAAAGTGAAGTAGAAAAGCAAGTAAAAGAGTTTGAGATAGGTAATTGAAAGTGATAATAGAAAATGAGAGAGATAAGATTTCTAAGAAAAGTGAAGTAGAAAAGCAAGTAAAAGAGTCAGAGTTAGGTAATTGAAAGTGATAATAGAAAATGAGAGAGATAAGATTTCTAAGAAAAGTGAAGTAGAATAGCAAGTAAAAGAGTTAGAGTTAGGTAATTGAAAGTGATAATAGAAAATGAGAAAGAGAGATAAGATTTCTAAGAAAAGTGAAGTAGAAAAGCAAGTAAAAGAGTCTGAGTTAGGTAATTGAAAGTGATAATAGAAAATAAGAGAGATAAGATTTCTGAGAAAAGTGAAGTAGAAAAGCAAGTAAAAGAGTCTGAGTTAGGTAATTGAAAGTGATAATAGAAAATGAGAGAGATAAGATTTCTAAGAAAAGTGAAGTAGAAAAGCAAGTAAAAGAGTTAGAGTTAGGTAATTGAAAGTGATAATAGAAAATGAGAGAGATAAGATTTCTAAGAAAAGTGAAGTAGAAAAGCAAGTAAAAGAGTTAGAGTTAGGTAATTGAAAGTGATAATAGAAAATGAGAAAGAGAGATAAGATTTCTAAGAAAAGTGAAGTAGAAAAGCAAGTAAAAGAGTCAGAGTTAGGTAATTTAAAGTGATAATAGAAAATGAGAAAGAGAGATAAGATTTCTAAGAAAAGTGAAGTAGAAAAGCAAGTAAAAGAGTCTGAGTTAGGTAATTGAAAGTGATAATAGAAAATGAGAAAGATAAGATTTCTAAGAAAAGTGAAGTAGAAAAGCAAAGTAAAGAGTCTGAGTTAGGTAGATGAAAGTGATAATAGAAAATGAGAGAGATAAGATTTCTAAGAAAAGTGAAGTAGAAAAGCAAGTAAAAGAGTCTGAGTTAGGTAATTGAAAGTGATAATAGAAAATGAGAAAGAGAGATAAGATTTCTAAGAAAAGTGAAGTAGAAAAGCAAGTAAAAGAGTTAGAGTTAGGTAATTGAAAGTGATAATAGAAAATGAGAGAGATAAGATTTCTAAGAAAAGTGAAGTAGAAAAGCAAGTAAAAGAGTCTGAGTTAGGTAATTGAAAGTGATAATAGAAAATGAGAAAGAGAGATAAGATTTCTAAGAAAAGTGAAGTAGAAAAGCAAGTAAAAGAGTCTGAGTTAGGTAATTGAAAGTAATAATAGAAAATGAGAAAGAGAGATAAGATTTATAAGAAAAGTGAAGTAGAAAAGCAAGTAAAAGAGTCTGAGTTAGGTAATTGAAAGTAATAATAGAAAATGAGAAAGATAAGATTTCTAAGAAAAGTGAAGTAGAAAAGCAAGTAAAAGAGTCTGAGTTAGGTAATTGAAAGTGATAATAGAAAATGAGAAAGATAAGATTTCTAAGAAAAGTGAAGTAGAAAAGCAAGTAAAGAGTCTGAGTTAGATAATTGAAAGTAATAATAGAAAATGAGAAAGAGAGATAAGATTTCTAAGAAAAGTGAAGTAGAAAAGCAAGTAAAAGAGTCTGAGTTAGGTAATTGAATGTAATAATAGAAAATGAGAAAGATAAGATTTCTAAGAAAAGTGAAGTAGAAAAGCAAGTAAAAGAGTTAGAGTTAGGTAATTGAAAGTGATAATAGAAAATGAGAAAGAGAGATAAGATTTCTAAGAAAAGTGAAGTAGAAAAGCAAGTAAAAGAGTCTGAGTTAGATAATTGAAAGTGATAATAGAAAATGAGAAAGATAAGATTTCTAAGAAAAGTGAAGTAGAAAAGCAAGTAAAAGAGACTGAGTTAGGTAATTGAAAGTAATAATAGAAAATGAGAGAGATAAGATTTATAAGAAAAGTGAAGTAGAAAAGCAAGTAAAAGAGTCTGAGTTAGGTAATTGAAAGTGATAATAGAAAATGAGAGAGAAAAGATTTCTAAGAAAAGTGAAGTAGAAAAGCAAGTAAAAGAGTCAGAGTTAGGTAATTGAAAGTGATAATAGAAAATGAGAAAGAGAAATAAGATTTCTAAGAAAAGTGAAGTAGAAAAGCAAGTAAAAGTGTCAGAGTTAGGTAATTGAAAGTGATAATAGAAAATAAGAGAGATAAGATTTCTAAGAAAAGTGAAGTAGAAAAGCAAGTAAAAGAGTCAGAGTTAGGTAATTGAAAGTGATAATAGAAAATGAGAAAGAGAAATAAGATTTCTAAGAAAAGTGAAGTAGAAAAGCAAGTAAAAGTGTCAGAGTTAGGTAATTGAAAGTGATAATAGAAAATAAGAGAGATAAGATTTCTAAGAAAAGTGAAGTAGAAAAGCAAGTAAAAGAGTCAGAGTTAGGTAATTGAAAGTGATAATAGAAAATGAGAAAGAGAGATAAGATTTCTAAGAAAAGTGAAGTAGAAAAGCAAGTAAAAGAGTCTGAGTTAGGTAATTGAAAGTGATAATAGAAAATGAGAGAGATAAGATTTCTAAGAAAAGTGAAGTAGAAAAGCAAGTAAAAGAGTCAGAGTTAGGTAATTGAAAGTGATAATAGAAAATGAGAAAGAGAGATAAGATTTCTAAGAAAAGTGAAGTAGAAAAGCAAGTAAAAGAGTCTGAGTTAGGTAATTGAATGTGATAATAGAAAATGAGAAAGAGAAATAAGATTTCTAAGAAAAGTGAAGTAGAAAAGCAAGTAAAAGTGTCAGAGTTAGGTAATTGAAAGTGATAATAGAAAATAAGAGAGATAAGATTTCTAAGAAAAGTGAAGTAGAAAAGCAAGTAAAAGAGTCAGAGTTAGGTAATTGAAAGTGATAATAGAAAATGAGAAAGAGAGATAAGATTTCTAAGAAAAGTGAAGTAGAAAAGCAAGTAAAAGAGTCTGAGTTAGGTAATTGAAAGTAATAATAGAAAATGAGAAAGATAAGATTTCTAAGAAAAGTGAAGTAGAAAAGCAAGTAAAAGAGTCTGAGTTAGGTAATTGAAAGTGATAATAGAAAATGAAAAAGAGAGAAAAGATTTCTAATAAAAGTGAAGTAGAAAAGCAAAGTAAAGAGTCTGAGTTAGGTAATTGAATGTAATAATAGAAAATGAGAAAGATAAGATTTCTAAGAAAAGTGAAGTAGAAAAGCAAGTAAAAGAGTTAGAGTTAGTTAATTGAAAGTGATAATAGAAAATGAGAAAGAGAGATAAGATTTCTAAGAAAAGTGAAGTAGAAAAGCAAGTAAAAGAGTCAGAGTTAGGTAATTGAAAGTAATAATAGAAAATGAGAAAGATAAGATTTCTAAGAAAAGTGAAGTAGAAAAGCAAGTAAAAGAGTCTGAGTAAGGTAATTGAAAGTGATAATAGAAAATGAGAAAGAGAGATAAGATTTCTAAGAAAAGTGAAGTAGAAAAGTTGTAAAAGAGTTAGAGTTAGGTAATTGAAAGTGATAATAGAAAATCAGAAAGATAAGATTTCTAAGAAAAGTGAAGTAGAAAAGCAAGTAAAAGAGTCTGAGTTAGGTAATTGAAAGTGATAATAGAAAATGAGAAAGAGAAATAAGATTTCTAAGAAAAGTGAAGTAGAAAAGCAAGTAAAAGTGTCAGAGTTAGGTAATTGAAAGTGATAATAGAAAATAAGAGAGATAAGATTTCTAAGAAAAGTGAAGTAGAAAAGCAAGTAAAAGAGTTTGAGATAGGTAATTGAAAGTGATAATAGAAAATGAGAGAGATAAGATTTCTAAGAAAAGTGAAGTAGAAAAGCAAGTAAAAGTGTCAGAGTTAGGTAATTGAAAGTGATAATAGAAAATAAGAGAGATAAGATTTCTAAGAAAAGTGAAGTAGAAAAGCAAGTAAAAGAGTCAGAGTTAGGTAATTGAAAGTGATAATAGAAAATGAGAAAGAGAGATAAGATTTCTAAGAAAAGTGAAGTAGAAAAGCAAGTAAAAGAGTCTGAGTTAGGTAATTGAAAGTGATAATAGAAAATGAGAGAGATAAGATTTCTAAGAAAAGTGAAGTAGAAAAGCAAGTAAAAGAGTTAGAGTTAGGTAATTGAAAGTAATAATAGAAAATGAGAAAGATAAGATTTCTAAGAAAAGTCAAGTAGAAAAGCAAGTAAAAGAGTCTGAGTAAGGTAATTGAAAGTGATAATAGAAAATGAGAAAGAGAGATAAGATTTCTAAGAAAAGTGAAGTAGAAAAGCAAGTAAAAGAGTTAGAGTTAGGTAATTGAAAGTGATAATAGAAAATGAGAGAGATAAGATTTCTAAGAAAAGTGAAGTAGAAAAGCAAGTAAAAGAGTCAGAGTTAGGTAATTGAAAGTGATAATAGAAAATGAGAAAGAGAGATAAGATTTCTAAGAAAAGTGAAGTAGAAAAGCAAGTAAAAGAGTCAGAGTTAGGTAATTGAAAGTGATAATAGAAAATGAGAAAGAGAGATAAGATTTCTAATAAAAGTGAAGTAGAAAAGCAAGTAAAAGAGTCTGAGTAAGGTAATTGAAAGTGATAATAGAAAATGAGAAAGAGAAATAAGATTTCTAAGAAAAGTGAAGTAGAAAAGCAAGTAAAAGAGTCAGAGTTAGGTAATTGAAAGTGATAATAGAAAATGAGAAAGAGAGATAAGATTTCTAAGAAAAGTGAAGTAGAAAAGCAAGTAAAAGAGTCAGAGTTAGGTAATTGAAAGTGATAATAGAAAATGAGAAAGAGAGATAAGATTTCTAAGAAAAGTGAAGTAGAAAAGCAAGTAAAAGAGTCTGAGTAAGGTAATTGAAAGTGATAATAGAAAATGAGAAAGAGAAATAAGATTTCTAAGAAAAGTGAAGTAGAAAAGCAAGTAAAAGTGTCAGAGTTAGGTAATTGAAAGTGATAATAGAAAATAAGAGAGATAAGATTTCTAAGAAAAGTGAAGTAGAAAAGCAAGTAAAAGAGTCAGAGTTAGGTAATTGAAAGTGATAATAGAAAATGAGAAAGAGAGATAAGATTTCTAAGAAAAGTGAAGTAGAAAAGCAAGTAAAAGAGTCAGAGTTAGGTAATTGAAAGTGATAATAGAAAATAAGAAAGATAAGATTTCTAAGAAAAGTGAAGTAGAAAAGCAAGTAAAAGAGTCTGAGTTAGGTAATTGAAAGTGATAATAGAAAATGAGAAAGAGAGATAAGATTTCTAAGAAAAGTGAAGTAGAAAAGCAAGTAAAAGAGTCTGAGTTAGGTAGATGAAAGTGATAATAGAAAATGAGAAAGAGAGATAAGATTTCTAAGAAAAGTGAAGTAGAAAAGCAAGTAAAAGAGTCAGAGTTAGGTAATTGAAAGTGATAATAGAAAATGAGAAAGAGAAATAAGATTTCTAAGAAAAGTGAAGTAGAAAAAGCAAGTAAAAGAGTCTGAGTTAGGTAATTGAAAGTAATAATAAAAAATGAGAAAGAGAGATAAGATTTCTAATAAAAGTGAAGTAGAAAAGCAAGTAAAAGAGTCTGAGTTAGGTAATTGAAAGTAATAATAGAAAATGAGAAAGATAAGATTTCTAAGAAAAGTGAAGTAGAAAAGCAAGTAAAAGAGTTAGAGTTAGGTAATTGAAAGTGATAATAGAAAATGAGAAAGAGAGATAAGATTTCTAAGAAAAGTGAAGTAGAAAAGCAAGTAAAAGAGTCTGAGATAGGTAATTGAAAGTGATAATAGAAAATGAGAGAGATAAGATTTCTAATAAAAGTGAAGTAGAAAAGCAAGTAAAAGAGTCTGAGATAGGTAATTGAAAGTGATAATAGAAAATGAGAAAGATAAGATTTCTAAGAAAAGTGAAGTAGAAAAGCAAGTAAAAGAGTCTGAGTTAGGTAATTGAAAGTGATAATAGAAAATGAGAAAGAGAGATAAGATTTCTAAGAAAAGTGAAGTAGAAAAGCAAGTAAAAGAGTCTGAGTTAGGTAATTGAAAGTGATAATAGAAAATGAGAAAGAGAGATAAGATTTCTAATAAAAGTGAAGTAGAAAAGCAAGTAAAAGAGTCAGAGTTAGGTAATTGAAAGTGATAATAGAAAATGAGAGAGATAAGATTTCTAATAAAAGTGAAGTAGAAAAGCAAGTAAAAGAGTTAGAGTTAGGTAATTGAAAGTAATAATAGAAAATGAGAAAGAAAAATAAGATTTATAATAATTTTTTACGAATAAGTTAAGAAGTAAAGGTAGAAAAGAAGATTTAATTTTTTTTTTATTAATTACGCTATTAGATAGAATAAGTTGAAGGTATTTAAGAATAATTAAAAAATTAAAGAGAGAAAAGAAGTAAGAATTTCAATTTTAATCATTAAGCAAGGAGTCACAAGAAGAATTTTGAAAAGTAAAGAATTAAAGTAAGAAAACTAAAAAGCATTTTTTTTTAAAAGATAATTCTTTAAATAAATGAAGTTATATGTATTTTGAAAAGTAAGAAATAAATTGTGAAAAGAATTTAGAATTAAGTTTCTTTTACTTATGAAGTTCATATATATTAGACGCAGGGGTACCGTTACTCACTTGCTCTGAATTTTCTATCTCTTTTTTAACACATCTTTTATATTCTACGTAGGTGGCACGTTTTTATATCCGAAGCATTATTCCATTACATTTGTAGTAAATCATATATATTAGTTGCGGGAGTTCCGTTATTTTTATGTTGTTCATTTCTCTTTCACTCTTAAATTATTTTATATTTAGATGCAGTGGTCACATTTTATATGTTTTTGTTATCTATTTGGATAGATTCGTATGCATTAGCGCGGTTGCATGATTATATTATTCCGAGGTGCTTTTATATCTTTTTTAATAAAATATTTTTATTTTCAATCTCTCTTTTTTATGCTTCATAGACTAACATTTATGATTTTTCACTTGTTATTCATTAAGTTTTATATCAAATTTCTTTGCATTTCTTTATTTCTCATGTTAATTCTTTTTTGAGCGTTCAATTCTTTATTTCTTTACTTTAATCAACTTCTTTATCCTAATCAATTACTTTATCTCGAACAGAAGAGTCACCCGTTTAGCCTCGTTTATCCTCTTTTATTATATTTTTCACATTTTTTTATATTCTCATTCATGCGGCTTTTTTAATTGTTTATCATTTGCTTTTATTTATTCACTATCTTTATATTTCTAAGCTTTCTAATCTATTATCCTTTTTTGCCAAATAATATCTTTTTTAAGTAGTCAATTTATGTTCATCATTGCGATTACTTTCAATTTATTTGTCACTTTCTCTATTTTTATGTTATGACAATCTTTTTTAGCAGCACTTTTCATTCACTTTTATACTAATTTTTATATTTGTAAGTTTCTTTTACTTATGAAGTTCATATATATTAGACGCAGGGGTACCGTTACTCACTTGCTCTGAATTTTCTATCTCTTTTTTAACACATCTTTTATATTCTACGTAGGTGGCACGTTTTTATATCCGAAGCATTATTCCATTACATTTGTAGTAAATCATATATATTAGTTGCGGGAGTTCCGTTATTTTTATGTTGTTCATTTCTCTTTCACTCTTAAATTATTTTATATTTAGATGCAGTGGTCACATTTTATATGTTTTTGTTATCTATTTGGATAGATTCGTATGCATTAGCGCGGTTGCATGATTATATTATTCCGAGGTGCTTTTATATCTTTTTTAATAAAATATTTTTATTTTCAATCTCTCTTTTTTATGCTTCATAGACTAACATTTATGATTTTTCACTTGTTATTCATTAAGTTTTATATCAAATTTCTTTGCATTTCTTTATTTCTCATGTTAATTCTTTTTTGAGCGTTCAATTCTTTATTTCTTTACTTTAATCAACTTCTTTATCCTAATCAATTACTTTATCTCGAACAGAAGAGTCACCCGTTTAGCCTCGTTTATCCTCTTTTATTATATTTTTCACATTTTTTTATATTCTCATTCATGCGGCTTTTTTAATTGTTTATCATTTGCTTTTATTTATTCACTATCTTTATATTTCTAAGCTTTCTAATCTATTATCCTTTTTTGCCAAATAATATCTTTTTTAAGTAGTCAATTTATGTTCATCATTGCGATTACTTTCAATTTATTTGTCACTTTCTCTATTTTTATGTTATGACAATCTTTTTTAGCAGCACTTTTCATTCACTTTTATACTAATTTTTATATTTGTAAGTTTCTTTTACTTATGAAGTTCATATATATTAGACGCAGGGGTACCGTTACTCACTTGCTCTGAATTTTCTATCTCTTTTTTAACACATCTTTTATATTCTACGTAGGTGGCACGTTTTTATATCCGAAGCATTATTCCATTACATTTGTAGTAAATCATATATATTAGTTGCGGGAGTTCCGTTATTTTTATGTTGTTCATTTCTCTTTCACTCTTAAATTATTTTATATTTAGATGCAGTGGTCACATTTTATATGTTTTTGTTATCTATTTGGATAGATTCGTATGCATTAGCGCGGTTGCATGATTATATTATTCCGAGGTGCTTTTATATCTTTTTTAATAAAATATTTTTATTTTCAATCTCTCTTTTTTATGCTTCATAGACTAACATTTATGATTTTTCACTTGTTATTCATTAAGTTTTATATCAAATTTCTTTGCATTTCTTTATTTCTCATGTTAATTCTTTTTTGAGCGTTCAATTCTTTATTTCTTTACTTTAATCAACTTCTTTATCCTAATCAATTACTTTATCTCGAACAGAAGAGTCACCCGTTTAGCCTCGTTTATCCTCTTTTATTATATTTTTCACATTTTTTTATATTCTCATTCATGCGGCTTTTTTAATTGTTTATCATTTGCTTTTATTTATTCACTATCTTTATATTTCTAAGCTTTCTAATCTATTATCCTTTTTTGCCAAATAATATCTTTTTTAAGTAGTCAATTTATGTTCATCATTGCGATTACTTTCAATTTATTTGTCACTTTCTCTATTTTTATGTTATGACAATCTTTTTTAGCAGCACTTTTCATTCACTTTTATACTAATTTTTATATTTGTAAGTTTCTTTTACTTATGAAGTTCATATATATTAGACGCAGGGGTACCGTTACTCACTTGCTCTGAATTTTCTATCTCTTTTTTAACACATCTTTTATATTCTACGTAGGTGGCACGTTTTTATATCCGAAGCATTATTCCATTACATTTGTAGTAAATCATATATATTAGTTGCGGGAGTTCCGTTATTTTTATGTTGTTCATTTCTCTTTCACTCTTAAATTATTTTATATTTAGATGCAGTGGTCACATTTTATATGTTTTTGTTATCTATTTGGATAGATTCGTATGCATTAGCGCGGTTGCATGATTATATTATTCCGAGGTGCTTTTATATCTTTTTTAATAAAATATTTTTATTTTCAATCTCTCTTTTTTATGCTTCATAGACTAACATTTATGATTTTTCACTTGTTATTCATTAAGTTTTATATCAAATTTCTTTGCATTTCTTTATTTCTCATGTTAATTCTTTTTTGAGCGTTCAATTCTTTATTTCTTTACTTTAATCAACTTCTTTATCCTAATCAATTACTTTATCTCGAACAGAAGAGTCACCCGTTTAGCCTCGTTTATCCTCTTTTATTATATTTTTCACATTTTTTTATATTCTCATTCATGCGGCTTTTTTAATTGTTTATCATTTGCTTTTATTTATTCACTATCTTTATATTTCTAAGCTTTCTAATCTATTATCCTTTTTTGCCAAATAATATCTTTTTTAAGTAGTCAATTTATGTTCATCATTGCGATTACTTTCAATTTATTTGTCACTTTCTCTATTTTTATGTTATGACAATCTTTTTTAGCAGCACTTTTC
>CAMPDV010003463.1:0-41993 GCA_946699065.1 Loxodes magnus | reverse complement strand
AAAAGTAAGAAAAAAAGTCATAAAATCAATAATAATAAGTTATCAAATACTAGTCAAAAAGATATTTTTGATTTCCATGAAAAGTGAAGAAGAAAAGTAAGAAAAAAAGTCATAAAATCAATAATAATAAGTTATCAAATACTAGTCAAAAAGATATTTTTGATTTGCATGAAAAGTGAAGAAGAAAAGTAAGAAAAAAAGTCATAAAATCAATAATAATAAGTTATCAAATACTAGTCAAAAAGATATTTTTGATTTCCATGAAAAGTGAAGAAGAAAAGTAAGAAAAAAAGTCATAAAATCAATAATAATAAGTTATCAAATACTAGTCAAAAAGATATTTTTGATTTGCATGAAAAGTGAAGAAGAAAAGTAAGAAAAAAAGTCATAAAATCAATAATAATTAGTTATCAAATACTAGTCAAAAAGATATTTTTGATTTCCATGAAAAGTGAAGAAGAAAAGTAAGAAAAAAAGTCATAAAATCAATAATAATTAGTTATCAAATACTAGTCAAAAAGATATTTTTGATTTCCATGAAAAGTGAAGAAGAAAAGTAAGAAAAAAAGTCATAAAATCAATAATAATTAGTTATCAAATACTAGTCAAAAAGATATTTTTGATTATATTTTTATGAAAAGTGAAGAAGAAAAGTAAGAAAAAAAGTCATAAAATCAATAATAATTAGTTATCAAATACTAGTCAAAAAGATATTTTTGATTTCCATGAAAAGTGAAGAAGAAAAGTAAGAAAAAAAGTCATAAAATCAATAATAATAAGTTATCAAATACTAGTCAAAAAGATATTTTTGATTTCCATGAAAAGTGAAGAAGAAAAGTAAGAAAAAAAGTCATAAAATCAATAATAATTAGTTATCAAATACTAGTCAAAAAGATATTTTTGATTTCCATGAAAAGTGAAGAAGAAAAGTAAGAAAAAAAGTCATAAAATCAATAATAATAAGTTATCAAATACTAGTCAAAAAGATATTTTTGATTTCCATGAAAAGTGAAGAAGAAAAGTAAGAAAAAAAGTCATAAAATCAATAATAATTAGTTATCAAATACTAGTCAAAAAGATATTTTTGAATATATTTTTATGAAAAGTGAAGAAGAAAAGTAAGAAAAAAAGTCATAAAATCAATAATAATTAGTTATCAAATACTAGTCAAAAAGATATTTTTGATTTCCATGAAAAGTGAAGAAGAAAAGTAAGAAAAAAAGTCATAAAATCAATAATAATTAGTTATCAAATACTAGTCAAAAAGATATTTTTGATTTCCATGAAAAGTGAAGAAGAAAAGTAAGAAAAAAAGTCATAAAATCAATAATAATTAGTTATCAAATACTAGTCTAAAAGATATTTTTGATTTGCATGAAAAGTGAAGAAGAAAAGTAAGAAAAAAAGTCATAAAATCAATAATAATAAGTTATCAAATACTAGTCAAAAAGATATTTTTGATCATATTTTTATGAAAAGTGAAGAAGAAAAGTAAGAAAAAAAGTCATAAAATCAATAATAATTAGTTATCAAATACTAGTCAAAAAGATATTTTTGATTTCCATGAAAAGTGAAGAAGAAAAGTAAGAAAAAAAGTCATAAAATCAATAATAATAAGTTATCAAATACTAGTCAAAAAGATATTTTTGATTTCCATGAAAAGTGAAGAAGAAAAGTAAGAAAAAAAGTCATAAAATCAATAATAATAAGTTATCAAATACTAGTCAAAAAGATATTTTTGATTTCCATGAAAAGTGAAGAAGAAAAGTAAGAAAAAAAGTCATAAAATCAATAATAATTAGTTATCAAATACTAGTCAAAAAGATATTTTTGATTTCCATGAAAAGTGAAGAAGAAAAGTAAGAAAAAAAGTCATAAAATCAATAATAATTAGTTATCAAATACTAGTCAAAAAGATATTTTTGATTTCCATGAAAAGTGAAGAAGAAAAGTAAGAAAAAAAGTCATAAAATCAATAATAATTAGTTATCAAATACTAGTCAAAAAGATATTTTTGATTTCCATGAAAAGTGAAGAAGAAAAGTAAGAAAAAAAGTCATAAAATCAATAATAATAAGTTATCAAATACTAGTCAAAAAGATATTTTTGATTTCCATGAAAAGTGAAGAAGAAAAGTAAGAAAAAAAGTCATAAAATCAATAATAATTAGTTATCAAATACTAGTCAAAAAGATATTTTTGATTTCCATGAAAAGTGAAGAAGAAAAGTAAGAAAAAAAGTCATAAAATCAATAATAATAAGTTATCAAATACTAGTCAAAAAGATATTTTTGATTTCCATGAAAAGTGAAGAAGAAAAGTAAGAAAAAAAGTCATAAAATCAATAATAATTAGTTATCAAATACTAGTCAAAAAGATATTTTTGATTTCCATGAAAAGTGAAGAAGAAAAGTAAGAAAAAAAGTCATAAAATCAATAATAATTAGTTATCAAATACTAGTCTAAAAGATATTTTTGATTTGCATGAAAAGTGAAGAAGAAAAGTAAGAAAAAAAGTCATAAAATCAATAATAATAAGTTATCAAATACTAGTCAAAAAGATATTTTTGATCATATTTTTATGAAAAGTGAAGAAGAAAAGTAAGAAAAAAAGTCATAAAATCAATAATAATTAGTTATCAAATACTAGTCAAAAAGATATTTTTGATTTGCATGAAAAGTGAAGAAGAAAAGTAAGAAAAAAAGTCATAAAATCAATAATAATAAGTTATCAAATACTAGTCAAAAAGATATTTTTGATTTCCATGAAAAGTGAAGAAGAAAAGTAAGAAAAAAAGTCATAAAATCAATAATAATAAGTTATCAAATACTAGTCAAAAAGATATTTTTGATTTCCATGAAAAGTGAAGAAGAAAAGTAAGAAAAAAAGTCATAAAATCAATAATAATTAGTTATCAAATACTAGTCAAAAAGATATTTTTGATTTCCATGAAAAGTGAAGAAGAAAAGTAAGAAAAAAAGTCATAAAATCAATAATAATTAGTTATCAAATACTAGTCAAAAAGATATTTTTGAATATATTTTTATGAAAAGTGAAGAAGAAAAGTAAGAAAAAAAGTCATAAAATCAATAATAATTAGTTATCAAATACTAGTCAAAAAGATATTTTTGATTTCCATGAAAAGTGAAGAAGAAAAGTAAGAAAAAAAGTCATAAAATCAATAATAATTAGTTATCAAATACTAGTCAAAAAGATATTTTTGATTTCCATGAAAAGTGAAGAAGAAAAGTAAGAAAAAAAGTCATAAAATCAATAATAATAAGTTATCAAATACTAGTCAAAAAGATATTTTTGATTTCCATGAAAAGTGAAGAAGAAAAGTAAGAAAAAAAGTCATAAAATCAATAATAATAAGTTATCAAATACTAGTCAAAAAGATATTTTTGATTTCCATGAAAAGTGAAGAAGAAAAGTAAGAAAAAAAGTCATAAAATCAATAATAATAAGTTATCAAATACTAGTCAAAAAGATATTTTTGATTTCCATGAAAAGTGAAGAAGAAAAGTAAGAAAAAAAGTCATAAAATCAATAATAATAAGTTATCAAATACTAGTCAAAAAGATATTTTTGAATATATTTTTATGAAAAGTGAAGAAGAAAAGTAAGAAAAAAAGTCATAAAATCAATAATAATTAGTTATCAAATACTAGTCAAAAAGATATTTTTGATTTCCATGAAAAGTGAAGAAGAAAAGTAAGAAAAAAAGTCATAAAATCAATAATAATTAGTTATCAAATACTAGTCAAAAAGATATTTTTGAATATATTTTTATGAAAAGTGAAGAAGAAAAGTAAGAAAAAAAGTCATAAAATCAATAATAATAAGTTATCAAATACTAGTCAAAAAGATATTTTTGATTTCCATGAAAAGTGAAGAAGAAAAGTAAGAAAAAAAGTCATAAAATCAATAATAATAAGTTATCAAATACTAGTCAAAAAGATATTTTTGATTTCCATGAAAAGTGAAGAAGAAAAGTAAGAAAAAAAGTCATAAAATCAATAATAATTAGTTATCAAATACTAGTCAAAAAGATATTTTTGAATATTATGAAAAGTGAAGAAGAAAAGTAAGAAAAAAAGTCATAAAATCAATAATAATTATTTATCAAATACTAGTCAAAAAGATATTTTTGATTTCCATGAAAAGTGAAGAAGAAAAGTAAGAAAAAAAGTCATAAAATCAATAATAATTAGTTATCAAATACTAGTCAAAAAGATATTTTTGATTTCCATGAAAAGTGAAGAAGAAAAGTAAGAAAAAAAGTCATAAAATCAATAATAATTAGTTATCAAATACTAGTCAAAAAGATATTTTTGATTTCCATGAAAAGTGAAGAAGAAAAGTAAGAAAAAAAGTCATAAAATCAATAATAATTAGTTATCAAATACTAGTCAAAAAGATATTTTTGATTTCCATGAAAAGTGAAGAAGAAAAGTAAGAAAAAAAGTCATAAAATCAATAATAATTAGTTATCAAATACTAGTCAAAAAGATATTTTTGAATATATTTTTATGAAAAGTGAAGAAGAAAAGTAAGAAAAAAAGTCATAAAATCAATAATAATTAGTTATCAAATACTAGTCAAAAAGATATTTTTGATTTCCATGAAAAGTGAAGAAGAAAAGTAAGAAAAAAAGTCATAAAATCAATAATAATTAGTTATCAAATACTAGTCTAAAAGATATCTTTGATTTGCATGAAAAGTGAAGAAGAAAAGTAAGAAAAAAAGTCATAAAATCAATAATAATAAGTTATCAAATACTAGTCAAAAAGATATTTTTGATCATATTTTTATGAAAAGTGAAGAAGAAAAGTAAGAAAAAAAGTCATAAAATCAATAATAATTAGTTATCAAATACTAGTCAAAAAGATATTTTTGATTTCCATGAAAAGTGAAGAAGAAAAGTAAGAAAAAAAGTCATAAAATCAATAATAATAAGTTATCAAATACTAGTCAAAAAGATATTTTTGATTATTATGAAAAGTGAAGAAGAAAAGTAAGAAAAAAAGTCATAAAATCAATAATAATTAGTTATCAAATACTAGTCAAAAAGATATTTTTGATTTGCATGAAAAGTGAAGAAGAAAAGTAAGAAAAAAAGTCATAAAATCAATAATAATTATTTATCAAATACTAGTCAAAAAGATATTTTTGAATATATTTTTATGAAAAGTGAAGAAGAAAAGTAAGAAAAAAAGTCATAAAATCAATAATAATTAGTTATCAAATACTAGTCAAAAAGATATTTTTGAATATATTTTTATGAAAAGTGAAGAAGAAAAGTAAGAAAAAAAGTCATAAAATCAATAATAATTAGTTATCAAATACTAGTCAAAAAGATATTTTTGATTTCCATGAAAAGTGAAGAAGAAAAGTAAGAAAAAAAGTCATAAAATCAATAATAATTAGTTATCAAATACTAGTCAAAAAGATATTTTTGATTTCCATGAAAAGTGAAGAAGAAAAGTAAGAAAAAAAGTCATAAAATCAATAATAATTAGTTATCAAATACTAGTCAAAAAGATATTTTTGATTTGCATGAAAAGTGAAGAAGAAAAGTAAGAAAAAAAGTCATAAAATCAATAATAATTAGTTATCAAATACTAGTCAAAAAGATATTTTTGATTTCCATGAAAAGTGAAGAAGAAAAGTAAGAAAAAAAGTCATAAAATCAATAATAATTAGTTATCAAATACTAGTCAAAAAGATATTTTTGAATATATTTTTATGAAAAGTGAAGAAGAAAAGTAAGAAAAAAAGTCATAAAATCAATAATAATAAGTTATCAAATACTAGTCAAAAAGATATTTTTGATTTCCATGAAAAGTGAAGAAGAAAAGTAAGAAAAAAAGTCATAAAATCAATAATAATAAGTTATCAAATACTAGTCAAAAAGATATTTTTGATTTCCATGAAAAGTGAAGAAGAAAAGTAAGAAAAAAAGTCATAAAATCAATAATAATTAGTTATCAAATACTAGTCAAAAAGATATTTTTGAATATTATGAAAAGTGAAGAAGAAAAGTAAGAAAAAAAGTCATAAAATCAATAATAATTATTTATCAAATACTAGTCAAAAAGATATTTTTGATTTCCATGAAAAGTGAAGAAGAAAAGTAAGAAAAAAAGTCATAAAATCAATAATAATTAGTTATCAAATACTAGTCAAAAAGATATTTTTGATTTCCATGAAAAGTGAAGAAGAAAAGTAAGAAAAAAAGTCATAAAATCAATAATAATTAGTTATCAAATACTAGTCAAAAAGATATTTTTGATTTCCATGAAAAGTGAAGAAGAAAAGTAAGAAAAAAAGTCATAAAATCAATAATAATTAGTTATCAAATACTAGTCAAAAAGATATTTTTGATTTCCATGAAAAGTGAAGAAGAAAAGTAAGAAAAAAAGTCATAAAATCAATAATAATTAGTTATCAAATACTAGTCAAAAAGATATTTTTGAATATATTTTTATGAAAAGTGAAGAAGAAAAGTAAGAAAAAAAGTCATAAAATCAATAATAATTAGTTATCAAATACTAGTCAAAAAGATATTTTTGATTTCCATGAAAAGTGAAGAAGAAAAGTAAGAAAAAAAGTCATAAAATCAATAATAATTAGTTATCAAATACTAGTCTAAAAGATATCTTTGATTTGCATGAAAAGTGAAGAAGAAAAGTAAGAAAAAAAGTCATAAAATCAATAATAATAAGTTATCAAATACTAGTCAAAAAGATATTTTTGATCATATTTTTATGAAAAGTGAAGAAGAAAAGTAAGAAAAAAAGTCATAAAATCAATAATAATTAGTTATCAAATACTAGTCAAAAAGATATTTTTGATTTCCATGAAAAGTGAAGAAGAAAAGTAAGAAAAAAAGTCATAAAATCAATAATAATAAGTTATCAAATACTAGTCAAAAAGATATTTTTGATTATTATGAAAAGTGAAGAAGAAAAGTAAGAAAAAAAGTCATAAAATCAATAATAATTAGTTATCAAATACTAGTCAAAAAGATATTTTTGATTTGCATGAAAAGTGAAGAAGAAAAGTAAGAAAAAAAGTCATAAAATCAATAATAATTATTTATCAAATACTAGTCAAAAAGATATTTTTGATTTCCATGAAAAGTGAAGAAGAAAAGTAAGAAAAAAAGTCATAAAATCAATAATAATTAGTTATCAAATACTAGTCAAAAAGATATTTTTGAATATATTTTTATGAAAAGTGAAGAAGAAAAGTAAGAAAAAAAGTCATAAAATCAATAATAATTAGTTATCAAATACTAGTCAAAAAGATATTTTTGATTTCCATGAAAAGTGAAGAAGAAAAGTAAGAAAAAAAGTCATAAAATCAATAATAATTAGTTATCAAATACTAGTCAAAAAGATATTTTTGATTTCCATGAAAAGTGAAGAAGAAAAGTAAGAAAAAAAGTCATAAAATCAATAATAATTAGTTATCAAATACTAGTCAAAAAGATATTTTTGATTTCCATGAAAAGTGAAGAAGAAAAGTAAGAAAAAAAGTCATAAAATCAATAATAATTAGTTATCAAATACTAGTCAAAAAGATATTTTTGATTTCCATGAAAAGTGAAGAAGAAAAGTAAGAAAAAAAGTCATAAAATCAATAATAATTAGTTATCAAATACTAGTCAAAAAGATATTTTTGATTTCCATGAAAAGTGAAGAAGAAAAGTAAGAAAAAAAGTCATAAAATCAATAATAATTATTTATCAAATACTAGTCAAAAAGATATTTTTGAATATATTTTTATGAAAAGTGAAGAAGAAAAGTAAGAAAAAAAGTCATAAAATCAATAATAATTAGTTATCAAATACTAGTCAAAAAGATATTTTTGATTTGCATGAAAAGTGAAGAAGAAAAGTAAGAAAAAAAGTCATAAAATCAATAATAATTAGTTATCAAATACTAGTCAAAAAGATATTTTTGATTTCCATGAAAAGTGAAGAAGAAAAGTAAGAAAAAAAGTCATAAAATCAATAATAATTAGTTATCAAATACTAGTCAAAAAGATATTTTTGATTTCCATGAAAAGTGAAGAAGAAAAGTAAGAAAAAAAGTCATAAAATCAATAATAATTAGTTATCAAATACTAGTCAAAAAGATATTTTTGATTTCCATGAAAAGTGAAGAAGAAAAGTAAGAAAAAAAGTCATAAAATCAATAATAATTAGTTATCAAATACTAGTCAAAAAGATATTTTTGAATATATTTTTATGAAAAGTGAAGAAGAAAAGTAAGAAAAAAAGTCATAAAATCAATAATAATTAGTTATCAAATACTAGTCAAAAAGATATTTTTGATTTCCATGAAAAGTGAAGAAGAAAAGTAAGAAAAAAAGTCATAAAATCAATAATAATAAGTTATCAAATACTAGTCAAAAAGATATTTTTTATTATTATGAAAAGTGAAGAAGAAAAGTAAGAAAAAAAGTCATAAAATCAATAATAATTAGTTATCAAATACTAGTCAAAAAGATATTTTTGATTTCCATGAAAAGTGAAGAAGAAAAGTAAGAAAAAAAGTCATAAAATCAATAATAATTAGTTATCAAATACTAGTCAAAAAGATATTTTTGATTTCCATGAAAAGTGAAGAAGAAAAGTAAGAAAAAAAGTCATAAAATCAATAATAATTAGTTATCAAATACTAGTCAAAAAGATATTTTTGATTTCCATGAAAAGTGAAGAAGAAAAGTAAGAAAAAAAGTCATAAAATCAATAATAATTAGTTATCAAATACTAGTCAAAAAGATATTTTTGATTTCCATGAAAAGTGAAGAAGAAAAGTAAGAAAAAAAGTCATAAAATCAATAATAATTAGTTATCAAATACTAGTCAAAAAGATATTTTTGAATATATTTTTATGAAAAGTGAAGAAGAAAAGTAAGAAAAAAAGTCATAAAATCAATAATAATTAGTTATCAAATACTAGTCAAAAAGATATTTTTGATTTCCATGAAAAGTGAAGAAGAAAAGTAAGAAAAAAAGTCATAAAATCAATAATAATTAGTTATCAAATACTAGTCAAAAAGATATTTTTGAATATATTTTTATGAAAAGTGAAGAAGAAAAGTAAGAAAAAAAGTCATAAAATCAATAATAATTAGTTATCAAATACTAGTCAAAAAGATATTTTTGATTTGCATGAAAAGTGAAGAAGAAAAGTAAGAAAAAAAGTCATAAAATCAATAATAATTAGTTATCAAATACTAGTCAAAAAGATATTTTTGATTATTATGAAAAGTGAAGAAGAAAAGTAAGAAAAAAAGTCATAAAATCAATAATAATTAGTTATCAAATACTAGTCAAAAAGATATTTTTGATTTCCATGAAAAGTGAAGAAGAAAAGTAAGAAAAAAAGTCATAAAATCAATAATAATTAGTTATCAAATACTAGTCAAAAAGATATTTTTGATTTCCATGAAAAGTGAAGAAGAAAAGTAAGAAAAAAAGTCATAAAATCAATAATAATTAGTTATCAAATACTAGTCAAAAAGATATTTTTGATTTCCATGAAAAGTGAAGAAGAAAAGTAAGAAAAAAAGTCATAAAATCAATAATAATTAGTTATCAAATACTAGTCAAAAAGATATTTTTGATTTCCATGAAAAGTGAAGAAGAAAAGTAAGAAAAAAAGTCATAAAATCAATAATAATTAGTTATCAAATACTAGTCAAAAAGATATTTTTGATTTCCATGAAAAGTGAAGAAGAAAAGTAAGAAAAAAAGTCATAAAATCAATAATAATTAGTTATCAAATACTAGTCAAAAAGATATTTTTGATTTCCATGAAAAGTGAAGAAGAAAAGTAAGAAAAAAAGTCATAAAATCAATAATAATTAGTTATCAAATACTAGTCAAAAAGATATTTTTGATTTCCATGAAAAGTGAAGAAGAAAAGTAAGAAAAAAAGTCATAAAATCAATAATAATTAGTTATCAAATACTAGTCAAAAAGATATTTTTGATTTCCATGAAAAGTGAAGAAGAAAAGTAAGAAAAAAAGTCATAAAATCAATAATAATTAGTTATCAAATACTAGTCAAAAAGATATTTTTGAATATATTTTTATGAAAAGTGAAGAAGAAAAGTAAGAAAAAAAGTCATAAAATCAATAATAATTAGTTATCAAATACTAGTCAAAAAGATATTTTTGATTTCCATGAAAAGTGAAGAAGAAAAGTAAGAAAAAAAGTCATAAAATCAATAATAATTAGTTATCAAATACTAGTCAAAAAGATATTTTTGATTTGCATGAAAAGTGAAGAAGAAAAGTAAGAAAAAAAGTCATAAAATCAATAATAATTAGTTATCAAATACTAGTCAAAAAGATATTTTTGATTTGCATGAAAAGTGAAGAAGAAAAGTAAGAAAAAAAGTCATAAAATCAATAATAATTAGTTATCAAATACTAGTCAAAAAGATATTTTTGATTTCCATGAAAAGTGAAGAAGAAAAGTAAGAAAAAAAGTCATAAAATCAATAATAATTAGTTATCAAATACTAGTCAAAAAGATATTTTTGATTTCCATGAAAAGTGAAGAAGAAAAGTAAGAAAAAAAGTCATAAAATCAATAATAATTAGTTATCAAATACTAGTCAAAAAGATATTTTTGATTTCCATGAAAAGTGAAGAAGAAAAGTAAGAAAAAAAGTCATAAAATCAATAATAATTAGTTATCAAATACTAGTCAAAAAGATATTTTTGATTTCCATGAAAAGTGAAGAAGAAAAGTAAGAAAAAAAGTCATAAAATCAATAATAATTAGTTATCAAATACTAGTCAAAAAGATATTTTTGAATATATTTTTATGAAAAGTGAAGAAGAAAAGTAAGAAAAAAAGTCATAAAATCAATAATAATTAGTTATCAAATACTAGTCAAAAAGATATTTTTGATTTCCATGAAAAGTGAAGAAGAAAAGTAAGAAAAAAAGTCATAAAATCAATAATAATTAGTTATCAAATACTAGTCAAAAAGATATTTTTGATTTGCATGAAAAGTGAAGAAGAAAAGTAAGAAAAAAAGTCATAAAATCAATAATAATTAGTTATCAAATACTAGTCAAAAAGATATTTTTGATTTGCATGAAAAGTGAAGAAGAAAAGTAAGAAAAAAAGTCATAAAATCAATAATAATTAGTTATCAAATACTAGTCAAAAAGATATTTTTGATTTCCATGAAAAGTGAAGAAGAAAAGTAAGAAAAAAAGTCATAAAATCAATAATAATTAGTTATCAAATACTAGTCAAAAAGATATTTTTGATTTCCATGAAAAGTGAAGAAGAAAAGTAAGAAAAAAAGTCATAAAATCAATAATAATTATTTATCAAATACTAGTCAAAAAGATATTTTTGATTTCCATGAAAAGTGAAGAAGAAAAGTAAAAAAAAAAGTCATAAAATCAATAATAATTAGTTATCAAATACTAGTCAAAAAGATATTTTTGATTTCCATGAAAAGTGAAGAAGAAAAGTAAGAAAAAAAGTCATAAAATCAATAATAATTAGTTATCAAATACTAGTCAAAAAGATATTTTTGATTTCCATGAAAAGTGAAGAAGAAAAGTAAAAAAAAAAGTCATAAAATCAATAATAATTAGTTATCAAATACTAGTCAAAAAGATATTTTTGATTTCCATGAAAAGTGAAGAAGAAAAGTAAAAAAAAAAGTCATAAAATCAATAATAATTAGTTATCAAATACTAGTCAAAAAGATATTTTTGATTTCCATGAAAAGTGAAGAAGAAAAGTAAGAAAAAAAGTCATAAAATCAATAATAATTATTTATCAAATACTAGTCAAAAAGATATTTTTGAATATATTTTTATGAAAAGTGAAGAAGAAAAGTAAGAAAAAAAGTCATAAAATCAATAATAATTAGTTATCAAATACTAGTCAAAAAGATATTTTTGATTTCCATGAAAAGTGAAGAAGAAAAGTAAGAAAAAAAGTCATAAAATCAATAATAATTAGTTATCAAATACTAGTCAAAAAGATATTTTTGATTTCCATGAAAAGTGAAGAAGAAAAGTAAAAAAAAAGTCATAAAATCAATAATAATTAGTTATCAAATACTAGTCAAAAAGATATTTTTGATTTCCATGAAAAGTGAAGAAGAAAAGTAAGAAAAAAAGTCATAAAATCAATAATAATTAGTTATCAAATACTAGTCTAAAAGATATTTTTGATTTCCATGAAAAGTTAAGAAGAAAAGTAAGAAAAAAAGTCATAAAATCAATAATAATTAGTTATCAAATACTAGTCAAAAAGATATTTTTGATTTCCATGAAAAGTGAAGAAGAAAAGTAAGAAAAAAAGTCATAAAATCAATAATAATAAGTTATCAAATACTAGTCAAAAAGATATTTTTGATTATTATGAAAAGTGAAGAAGAAAAGTAAGAAAAAAAGTCATAAAATCAATAATAATTAGTTATCAAATACTAGTCAAAAAGATATTTTTGATTTCCATGAAAAGTGAAGAAGAAAAGTAAGAAAAAAAGTCATAAAATCAATAATAATTAGTTATCAAATACTAGTCAAAAAGATATTTTTGATTTCCATGAAAAGTGAAGAAGAAAAGTAAGAAAAAAAGTCATAAAATCAATAATAATTAGTTATCAAATACTAGTCAAAAAGATATTTTTGATTTCCATGAAAAGTGAAGAAGAAAAGTAAGAAAAAAAGTCATAAAATCAATAATAATTAGTTATCAAATACTAGTCAAAAAGATATTTTTGAATATTTTTTTATGAAAAGTGAAGAAGAAAAGTAAGAAAAAAAGTCATAAAATCAATAATAATTAGTTATCAAATACTAGTCAAAAAGATATTTTTGAATATATTTTTATGAAAAGTGAAGAAGAAAAGTAAGAAAAAAAGTCATAAAATCAATAATAATTAGTTATCAAATACTAGTCAAAAAGATATTTTTGATTTGCATGAAAAGTGAAGAAGAAAAGTAAGAAAAAAAGTCATAAAATCAATAATAATTAGTTATCAAATACTAGTCAAAAAGATATTTTTGAATATATTTTTATGAAAAGTGAAGAAGAAAAGTAAGAAAAAAAGTCATAAAATCAATAATAATTAGTTATCAAATACTAGTCAAAAAGATATTTTTGATTTGCATGAAAAGTGAAGAAGAAAAGTAAGAAAAAAAGTCATAAAATCAATAATAATTAGTTATCAAATACTAGTCAAAAAGATATTTTTGAATATATTTTTATGAAAAGTGAAGAAGAAAAGTAAGAAAAAAAGTCATAAAATCAATAATAATTAGTTATCAAATACTAGTCAAAAAGATATTTTTGATTTCCATGAAAAGTGAAGAAGAAAAGTAAGAAAAAAAGTCATAAAATCAATAATAATTAGTTATCAAATACTAGTCAAAAAGATATTTTTGAATATATTTTTATGAAAAGTGAAGAAGAAAAGTAAGAAAAAAAGTCATAAAATCAATAATAATTAGTTATCAAATACTAGTCAAAAAGATATTTTTGATTTGCATGAAAAGTGAAGAAGAAAAGTAAGAAAAAAAGTCATAAAATCAATAATAATTAGTTATCAAATACTAGTCAAAAAGATATTTTTGATTTCCATGAAAAGTGAAGAAGAAAAGTAAGAAAAAAAGTCATAAAATCAATAATAATTAGTTATCAAATACTAGTCAAAAAGATATTTTTGATTTCCATGAAAAGTGAAGAAGAAAAGTAAGAAAAAAAGTCATAAAATCAATAATAATTAGTTATCAAATACTAGTCAAAAAGATATTTTTGATTTGCATGAAAAGTGAAGAAGAAAAGTAAGAAAAAAAGTCATAAAATCAATAATAATTAGTTATCAAATACTAGTCAAAAAGATATTTTTGATTTCCATGAAAAGTGAAGAAGAAAAGTAAAAAAAAAAGTCATAAAATCAATAATAATTAGTTATCAAATACTAGTCAAAAAGATATTTTTGATTTCCATGAAAAGTGAAGAAGAAAAGTAAGAAAAAAAGTCATAAAATCAATAATAATTAGTTATCAAATACTAGTCAAAAAGATATTTTTGATTTCCATGAAAAGTGAAGAAGAAAAGTAAGAAAAAAAGTCATAAAATCAATAATAATTAGTTATCAAATACTAGTCAAAAAGATATTTTTGAATATATTTTTATGAAAAGTGAAGAAGAAAAGTAAGAAAAAAAGTCATAAAATCAATAATAATTAGTTATCAAATACTAGTCAAAAAGATATTTTTGATTTCCATGAAAAGTGAAGAAGAAAAGTAAGAAAAAAAGTCATAAAATCAATAATAATTAGTTATCAAATACTAGTCAAAAAGATATTTTTGATTTGCATGAAAAGTGAAGAAGAAAAGTAAGAAAAAAAGTCATAAAATCAATAATAATTAGTTATCAAATACTAGTCAAAAAGATATTTTTGATTTGCATGAAAAGTGAAGAAGAAAAGTAAGAAAAAAAGTCATAAAATCAATAATAATTAGTTATCAAATACTAGTCAAAAAGATATTTTTGATTTCCATGAAAAGTGAAGAAGAAAAGTAAGAAAAAAAGTCATAAAATCAATAATAATTAGTTATCAAATACTAGTCAAAAAGATATTTTTGATTTCCATGAAAAGTGAAGAAGAAAAGTAAGAAAAAAAGTCATAAAATCAATAATAATTATTTATCAAATACTAGTCAAAAAGATATTTTTGAATATATTTTTATGAAAAGTGAAGAAGAAAAGTAAGAAAAAAAGTCATAAAATCAATAATAATTAGTTATCAAATACTAGTCAAAAAGATATTTTTGATTTGCATGAAAAGTGAAGAAGAAAAGTAAGAAAAAAAGTCATAAAATCAATAATAATTAGTTATCAAATACTAGTCAAAAAGATATTTTTGATTTCCATGAAAAGTGAAGAAGAAAAGTAAGAAAAAAAGTCATAAAATCAATAATAATTAGTTATCAAATACTAGTCAAAAAGATATTTTTGATTTACATGAAAAGTGAAGAAGAAAAGTAAGAAAAAAAGTCATAAAATCAATAATAATTAGTTATCAAATACTAGTCAAAAAGATATTTTTGAATATTTTTTTATGAAAAGTGAAGAAGAAAAGTAAGAAAAAAAGTCATAAAATCAATAATAATTAGTTATCAAATACTAGTCAAAAAGATATTTTTGATTTCCATGAAAAGTGAAGAAGAAAAGTAAGAAAAAAAGTCATAAAATCAATAATAATTAGTTATCAAATACTAGTCAAAAAGATATTTTTGATTTCCATGAAAAGTGAAGAAGAAAAGTAAGAAAAAAAGTCATAAAATCAATAATAATTATTTATCAAATACTAGTCAAAAAGATATTTTTGAATATATTTTTATGAAAAGTGAAGAAGAAAAGTAAGAAAAAAAGTCATAAAATCAATAATAATTAGTTATCAAATACTAGTCAAAAAGATATTTTTGATTTCCATGAAAAGTGAAGAAGAAAAGTAAGAAAAAAAGTCATAAAATCAATAATAATTAGTTATCAAATACTAGTCAAAAAGATATTTTTGATTTCCATGAAAAGTGAAGAAGAAAAGTAAAAAAAAAGTCATAAAATCAATAATAATTAGTTATCAAATACTAGTCAAAAAGATATTTTTGATTTCCATGAAAAGTGAAGAAGAAAAGTAAAAAAAAAGTCATAAAATCAATAATAATTAGTTATCAAATACTAGTCAAAAAGATATTTTTGATTTCCATGAAAAGTGAAGAAGAAAAGTAAGAAAAAAAGTCATAAAATCAATAATAATTAGTTATCAAATACTAGTCAAAAAGATATTTTTGATTTGCATGAAAAGTGAAGAAGAAAAGTAAGAAAAAAAGTCATAAAATCAATAATAATTAGTTATCAAATACTAGTCAAAAAGATATTTTTGATTTGCATGAAAAGTGAAGAAGAAAAGTAAGAAAAAAAGTCATAAAATCAATAATAATTAGTTATCAAATACTAGTCAAAAAGATATTTTTGATTTCCATGAAAAGTGAAGAAGAAAAGTAAGAAAAAAAGTCATAAAATCAATAATAATTAGTTATCAAATACTAGTCAAAAAGATATTTTTGATTTCCATGAAAAGTGAAGAAGAAAAGTAAGAAAAAAAGTCATAAAATCAATAATAATTAGTTATCAAATACTAGTCAAAAAGATATTTTTGATTTCCATGAAAAGTGAAGAAGAAAAGTAAGAAAAAAAGTCATAAAATCAATAATAATTAGTTATCAAATACTAGTCAAAAAGATATTTTTGATTTCCATGAAAAGTGAAGAAGAAAAGTAAGAAAAAAAGTCATAAAATCAATAATAATTAGTTATCAAATACTAGTCAAAAAGATATTTTTGATTTCCATGAAAAGTGAAGAAGAAAAGTAAGAAAAAAAGTCATAAAATCAATAATAATTAGTTATCAAATACTAGTCAAAAAGATATTTTTGAATATATTTTTATGAAAAGTGAAGAAGAAAAGTAAGAAAAAAAGTCATAAAATCAATAATAATTAGTTATCAAATACTAGTCAAAAAGATATTTTTGATTTGCATGAAAAGTGAAGAAGAAAAGTAAGAAAAAAAGTCATAAAATCAATAATAATTAGTTATCAAATACTAGTCAAAAAGATATTTTTGAATATATTTTTATGAAAAGTGAAGAAGAAAAGTAAGAAAAAAAGTCATAAAATCAATAATAATTAGTTATCAAATACTAGTCAAAAAGATATTTTTGATTTCCATGAAAAGTGAAGAAGAAAAGTAAGAAAAAAAGTCATAAAATCAATAATAATAAGTTATCAAATACTAGTCAAAAAGATATTTTTGAATATATTTTTATGAAAAGTGAAGAAGAAAAGTAAGAAAAAAAGTCATAAAATCAATAATAATTAGTTATCAAATACTAGTCAAAAAGATATTTTTGATTTGCATGAAAAGTGAAGAAGAAAAGTAAGAAAAAAAGTCATAAAATCAATAATAATTAGTTATCAAATACTAGTCAAAAAGATATTTTTGATTTCCATGAAAAGTGAAGAAGAAAAGTAAGAAAAAAAGTCATAAAATCAATAATAATTAGTTATCAAATACTAGTCAAAAAGATATTTTTGATTTCCATGAAAAGTGAAGAAGAAAAGTAAGAAAAAAAGTCATAAAATCAATAATAATTAGTTATCAAATACTAGTCAAAAAGATATTTTTGAATATTTTTTTATGAAAAGTGAAGAAGAAAAGTAAGAAAAAAAGTCATAAAATCAATAATAATTAGTTATCAAATACTAGTCAAAAAGATATTTTTGATTTCCATGAAAAGTGAAGAAGAAAAGTAAAAAAAAAAGTCATAAAATCAATAATAATTATTTATCAAATACTAGTCAAAAAGATATTTTTGAATATATTTTTATGAAAAGTGAAGAAGAAAAGTAAGAAAAAAAGTCATAAAATCAATAATAATTAGTTATCAAATACTAGTCAAAAAGATATTTTTGATTTTTATGAAAAGTGAAGAAGAAAAGTAAGAAAAAAAGTCATAAAATCAATAATAATTAGTTATCAAATACTAGTCAAAAAGATATTTTTGATTTCCATGAAAAGTGAAGAAGAAAAGTAAGAAAAAAAGTCATAAAATCAATAATAATTAGTTATCAAATACTAGTCAAAAAGATATTTTTGAATATATTTTTATGAAAAGTGAAGAAGAAAAGTAAGAAAAAAAGTCATAAAATCAATAATAATTAGTTATCAAATACTAGTCAAAAAGATATTTTTGATTTGCATGAAAAGTGAAGAAGAAAAGTAAGAAAAAAAGTCATAAAATCAATAATAATTAGTTATCAAATACTAGTCAAAAAGATATTTTTGATTTCCATGAAAAGTGAAGAAGAAAAGTAAGAAAAAAAGTCATAAAATCAATAAAAATTAGTTATCAAATACTAGTCAAAAAGATATTTTTGATTTCCATGAAAAGTGAAGAAGAAAAGTAAGAAAAAAAGTCATAAAATCAATAATAATTAGTTATCAAATACTAGTCAAAAAGATATTTTTGAATATTTTTTTATGAAAAGTGAAGAAGAAAAGTAAGAAAAAAAGTCATAAAATCAATAATAATTAGTTATCAAATACTAGTCAAAAAGATATTTTTGATTTCCATGAAAAGTGAAGAAGAAAAGTAAGAAAAAAAGTCATAAAATCAATAATAATTAGTTATCAAATACTAGTCAAAAAGATATTTTTGATTTCCATGAAAAGTGAAGAAGAAAAGTAAGAAAAAAAGTCATAAAATCAATAATAATTAGTTATCAAATACTAGTCAAAAAGATATTTTTGAATATATTTTTATGAAAAGTGAAGAAGAAAAGTAAGAAAAAAAGTCATAAAATCAATAATAATTAGTTATCAAATACTAGTCAAAAAGATATTTTTGATTATATTTTTATGAAAAGTGAAGAAGAAAAGTAAGAAAAAAAGTCATAAAATCAATAATAATTAGTTATCAAATACTAGTCAAAAAGATATTTTTGATTTTATGAAAAGTGAAGAAGAAAAGTAAGAAAAAAAGTCATAAAATCAATAATAATTAGTTATCAAATACTAGTCAAAAAGATATTTTTGATTTCCATGAAAAGTGAAGAAGAAAAGTAAGAAAAAAAGTCATAAAATCAATAATAATTAGTTATCAAATACTAGTCAAAAAGATATTTTTGATTTCCATGAAAAGTGAAGAAGAAAAGTAAGAAAAAAAGTCATAAAATCAATAATAATTAGTTATCAAATACTAGTCAAAAAGATATTTTTGATTTCCATGAAAAGTGAAGAAGAAAAGTAAGAAAAAAAGTCATAAAATCAATAATAATTAGTTATCAAATACTAGTCAAAAAGATATTTTTGATTTCCATGAAAAGTGAAGAAGAAAAGTAAGAAAAAAAGTCATAAAATCAATAATAATTAGTTATCAAATACTAGTCAAAAAGATATTTTTGATTTCCATGAAAAGTGAAGAAGAAAAGTAAGAAAAAAAGTCATAAAATCAATAATAATTAGTTATCAAATACTAGTCAAAAAGATATTTTTGATTTCCATGAAAAGTGAAGAAGAAAAGTAAGAAAAAAAGTCATAAAATCAATAATAATTAGTTATCAAATACTAGTCAAAAAGATATTTTTGAATATATTTTTATGAAAAGTGAAGAAGAAAAGTAAGAAAAAAAGTCATAAAATCAATAATAATTAGTTATCAAATACTAGTCAAAAAGATATTTTTGATTTCCATGAAAAGTGAAGAAGAAAAGTAAGAAAAAAGTCATAAAATCAATAATAATTAGTTATCAAATACTAGTCAAAAAGATATTTTTGATTTCCATGAAAAGTGAAGAAGAAAAGTAAGAAAAAAAGTCATAAAATCAATAATAATTAGTTATCAAATACTAGTCAAAAAGATATTTTTGATTTGCATGAAAAGTGAAGAAGAAAAGTAAGAAAAAAAGTCATAAAATCAATAATAATAAGTTATCAAATACTAGTCAAAAAGATATTTTTGATTTCCATGAAAAGTGAAGAAGAAAAGTAAGAAAAAAAGTCATAAAATCAATAATAATTAGTTATCAAATACTAGTCAAAAAGATATTTTTGATTTCCATGAAAAGTGAAGAAGAAAAGTAAGAAAAAAAGTCATAAAATCAATAATAATTAGTTATCAAATACTAGTCAAAAAGATATTTTTGATTTCCATGAAAAGTGAAGAAGAAAAGTAAGAAAAAAAGTCATAAAATCAATAATAATTAGTTATCAAATACTAGTCAAAAAGATATTTTTGATTTCCATGAAAAGTGAAGAAGAAAAGTAAGAAAAAAAGTCATAAAATCAATAATAATTAGTTATCAAATACTAGTCAAAAAGATATTTTTGAATATTTTTCATGAAAAGTGAAGAAGAAAAGTAAGAAAAAAAGTCATAAAATCAATAATAATTAGTTATCAAATACTAGTCAAAAAGATATTTTTGATTTCCATGAAAAGTGAAGAAGAAAAGTAAGAAAAAAAGTCATAAAATCAATAATAATTAGTTATCAAATACTAGTCAAAAAGATATTTTTGATTTCCATGAAAAGTGAAGAAGAAAAGTAAGAAAAAAAGTCATAAAATCAATAATAATAAGTTATCAAATACTAGTCAAAAAGATATTTTTGATTTCCATGAAAAGTGAAGAAGAAAAGTAAGAAAAAAAGTCATAAAATCAATAATAATTAGTTATCAAATACTAGTCAAAAAGATATTTTTGATTTATTTTTATGAAAAGTGAAGAAGAAAAGTAAGAAAAAAAGTCATAAAATCAATAATAATTAGTTATCAAATACTAGTCAAAAAGATATTTTTGATTTCCATGAAAAGTGAAGAAGAAAAGTAAGAAAAAAAGTCATAAAATCAATAATAATTAGTTATCAAATACTAGTCAAAAAGATATTTTTGATTTCCATGAAAAGTGAAGAAGAAAAGTAAGAAAAAAAGTCATAAAATCAATAATAATTAGTTATCAAATACTAGTCAAAAAGATATTTTTGATTTCCATGAAAAGTGAAGAAGAAAAGTAAGAAAAAAAGTCATAAAATCAATAATAATAAGTTATCAAATACTAGTCAAAAAGATATTTTTGAATATATTTTTATGAAAAGTGAAGAAGAAAAGTAAGAAAAAAAGTCATAAAATCAATAATAATAAGTTATCAAATACTAGTCAAAAAGATATTTTTGATTTGCATGAAAAGTGAAGAAGAAAAGTAAGAAAAAAAGTCATAAAATCAATAATAATTAGTTATCAAATACTAGTCAAAAAGATATTTTTGATTTCCATGAAAAGTGAAGAAGAAAAGTAAGAAAAAAAGTCATAAAATCAATAATAATAAGTTATCAAATACTAGTCAAAAAGATATTTTTGATTTCCATGAAAAGTGAAGAAGAAAAGTAAGAAAAAAAGTCATAAAATCAATAATAATTAGTTATCAAATACTAGTCAAAAAGATATTTTTGATTTCCATGAAAAGTGAAGAAGAAAAGTAAGAAAAAAAGTCATAAAATCAATAATAATTAGTTATCAAATACTAGTCAAAAAGATATTTTTGATTTCCATGAAAAGTGAAGAAGAAAAGTAAGAAAAAAAGTCATAAAATCAATAATAATTAGTTATCAAATACTAGTCAAAAAGATATTTTTGATTTCCATGAAAAGTGAAGAAGAAAAGTAAGAAAAAAAGTCATAAAATCAATAATAATAAGTTATCAAATACTAGTCAAAAAGATATTTTTGATTTCCATGAAAAGTGAAGAAGAAAAGTAAGAAAAAAAGTCATAAAATCAATAATAATTAGTTATCAAATACTAGTCAAAAAGATATTTTTGATTTCCATGAAAAGTGAAGAAGAAAAGTAAGAAAAAAAGTCATAAAATCAATAATAATAAGTTATCAAATACTAGTCAAAAAGATATTTTTGATTTCCATGAAAAGTGAAGAAGAAAAGTAAGAAAAAAAGTCATAAAATCAATAATAATTAGTTATCAAATACTAGTCAAAAAGATATTTTTGATTTCCATGAAAAGTGAAGAAGAAAAGTAAGAAAAAAAGTCATAAAATCAATAATAATTAGTTATCAAATACTAGTCAAAAAGATATTTTTGATTTCCATGAAAAGTGAAGAAGAAAAGTAAGAAAAAAAGTCATAAAATCAATAATAATTAGTTATCAAATACTAGTCAAAAAGATATTTTTGATTTCCATGAAAAGTGAAGAAGAAAAGTAAGAAAAAAAGTCATAAAATCAATAATAATAAGTTATCAAATACTAGTCAAAAAGATATTTTTGATTTGCATGAAAAGTGAAGAAGAAAAGTAAGAAAAAAAGTCATAAAATCAATAATAATTAGTTATCAAATACTAGTCAAAAAGATATTTTTGATTTCCATGAAAAGTGAAGAAGAAAAGTAAGAAAAAAAGTCATAAAATCAATAATAATTAGTTATCAAATACTAGTCAAAAAGATATTTTTGATTTGCATGAAAAGTGAAGAAGAAAAGTAAGAAAAAAAGTCATAAAATCAATAATAATTAGTTATCAAATACTAGTCAAAAAGATATTTTTGATTTGCATGAAAAGTGAAGAAGAAAAGTAAGAAAAAAAGTCATAAAATCAATAATAATTAGTTATCAAATACTAGTCAAAAAGATATTTTTGATTATATTTTTATGAAAAGTGAAGAAGAAAAGTAAGAAAAAAAGTCATAAAATCAATAATAATTAGTTATCAAATACTAGTCAAAAAGATATTTTTGATTTCCATGAAAAGTGAAGAAGAAAAGTAAGAAAAAAAGTCATAAAATCAATAATAATTATTTATCAAATACTAGTCAAAAAGATATTTTTGATTTCCATGAAAAGTGAAGAAGAAAAGTAAGAAAAAAAGTCATAAAATCAATAATAATTAGTTATCAAATACTAGTCAAAAAGATATTTTTGATTTCCATGAAAAGTGAAGAAGAAAAGTAAGAAAAAAAGTCATAAAATCAATAATAATAAGTTATCAAATACTAGTCAAAAAGATATTTTTGAATATATTTTTATGAAAAGTGAAGAAGAAAAGTAAGAAAAAAAGTCATAAAATCAATAATAATAAGTTATCAAATACTAGTCAAAAAGATATTTTTGATTATATTTTTATGAAAAGTGAAGAAGAAAAGTAAGAAAAAAAGTCATAAAATCAATAATAATTAGTTATCAAATACTAGTCAAAAATATATTTTTGAATATATTTTTATGAAAAGTGAAGAAGAAAAGTAAGAAAAAAAGTCATAAAATCAATAATAATTAGTTATCAAATACTAGTCAAAAAGATATTTTTGATTTCCATGAAAAGTGAAGAAGAAAAGTAAGAAAAAAGTCATAAAATCAATAATAATTAGTTATCAAATACTAGTCAAAAAGATATTTTTGATTTCCATGAAAAGTGAAGAAGAAAAGTAAGAAAAAAAGTCATAAAATCAATAATAATAAGTTATCAAATACTAGTCAAAAAGATATTTTTGATTTCCATGAAAAGTGAAGAAGAAAAGTAAGAAAAAAAGTCATAAAATCAATAATAATTAGTTATCAAATACTAGTCAAAAAGATATTTTTGATTATATTTTTATGAAAAGTGAAGAAGAAAAGTAAGAAAAAAAGTCATAAAATCAATAATAATTAGTTATCAAATACTAGTCAAAAAGATATTTTTGATTTCCATGAAAAGTGAAGAAGAAAAGTAAGAAAAAAAGTCATAAAATCAATAATAATTATTTATCAAATACTAGTCAAAAAGATATTTTTGATTTCCATGAAAAGTGAAGAAGAAAAGTAAGAAAAAAAGTCATAAAATCAATAATAATTAGTTATCAAATACTAGTCAAAAAGATATTTTTGATTTCCATGAAAAGTGAAGAAGAAAAGTAAGAAAAAAAGTCATAAAATCAATAATAATAAGTTATCAAATACTAGTCAAAAAGATATTTTTGAATATATTTTTATGAAAAGTGAAGAAGAAAAGTAAGAAAAAAAGTCATAAAATCAATAATAATAAGTTATCAAATACTAGTCAAAAAGATATTTTTGATTTGCATGAAAAGTGAAGAAGAAAAGTAAGAAAAAAAGTCATAAAATCAATAATAATTAGTTATCAAATACTAGTCAAAAAGATATTTTTGATTTCCATGAAAAGTGAAGAAGAAAAGTAAGAAAAAAAGTCATAAAATCAATAATAATAAGTTATCAAATACTAGTCAAAAAGATATTTTTGATTTCCATGAAAAGTGAAGAAGAAAAGTAAGAAAAAAAGTCATAAAATCAATAATAATTAGTTATCAAATACTAGTCAAAAAGATATTTTTGATTTCCATGAAAAGTGAAGAAGAAAAGTAAGAAAAAAAGTCATAAAATCAATAATAATTAGTTATCAAATACTAGTCAAAAAGATATTTTTGATTTCCATGAAAAGTGAAGAAGAAAAGTAAGAAAAAAAGTCATAAAATCAATAATAATTAGTTATCAAATACTAGTCAAAAAGATATTTTTGATTTCCATGAAAAGTGAAGAAGAAAAGTAAGAAAAAAAGTCATAAAATCAATAATAATAAGTTATCAAATACTAGTCAAAAAGATATTTTTGATTTCCATGAAAAGTGAAGAAGAAAAGTAAGAAAAAAAGTCATAAAATCAATAATAATTAGTTATCAAATACTAGTCAAAAAGATATTTTTGATTTCCATGAAAAGTGAAGAAGAAAAGTAAGAAAAAAAGTCATAAAATCAATAATAATTAGTTATCAAATACTAGTCAAAAAGATATTTTTGATTTGCATGAAAAGTGAAGAAGAAAAGTAAGAAAAAAAGTCATAAAATCAATAATAATTAGTTATCAAATACTAGTCAAAAAGATATTTTTGATTTCCATGAAAAGTGAAGAAGAAAAGTAAGAAAAAAAGTCATAAAATCAATAATAATAAGTTATCAAATACTAGTCAAAAAGATATTTTTGATTTCCATGAAAAGTGAAGAAGAAAAGTAAGAAAAAAAGTCATAAAATCAATAATAATTAGTTATCAAATACTAGTCAAAAAGATATTTTTGATTTCCATGAAAAGTGAAGAAGAAAAGTAAGAAAAAAAGTCATAAAATCAATAATAATTATTTATCAAATACTAGTCAAAAAGATATTTTTGATTTCCATGAAAAGTGAAGAAGAAAAGTAAGAAAAAAAGTCATAAAATCAATAATAATTAGTTATCAAATACTAGTCAAAAAGATATTTTTGATTTCCATGAAAAGTGAAGAAGAAAAGTAAGAAAAAAAGTCATAAAATCAATAATAATAAGTTATCAAATACTAGTCAAAAAGATATTTTTGAATATATTTTTATGAAAAGTGAAGAAGAAAAGTAAGAAAAAAAGTCATAAAATCAATAATAATAAGTTATCAAATACTAGTCAAAAAGATATTTTTGATTATATTTTTATGAAAAGTGAAGAAGAAAAGTAAGAAAAAAAGTCATAAAATCAATAATAATTAGTTATCAAATACTAGTCAAAAAGATATTTTTGATTATTATGAAAAGTGAAGAAGAAAAGTAAGAAAAAAAGTCATAAAATCAATAATAATAAGTTATCAAATACTAGTCAAAAAGATATTTTTGATTATATTTTTATGAAAAGTGAAGAAGAAAAGTAAGAAAAAAAGTCATAAAATCAATAATAATTATTTATCAAATACTAGTCAAAAAGATATTTTTGATTTCCATGAAAAGTGAAGAAGAAAAGTAAGAAAAAAAGTCATAAAATCAATAATAATAAGTTATCAAATACTAGTCAAAAAGATATTTTTGATTTCCATGAAAAGTGAAGAAGAAAAGTAAGAAAAAAAGTCATAAAATCAATAATAATAAGTTATCAAATACTAGTCAAAAAGATATTTTTGAATATATTTTTATGAAAAGTGAAGAAGAAAAGTAAGAAAAAAAGTCATAAAATCAATAATAATAAGTTATCAAATACTAGTCAAAAAGATATTTTTGATTTCCATGAAAAGTGAAGAAGAAAAGTAAGAAAAAAAGTCATAAAATCAATAATAATTAGTTATCAAATACTAGTCAAAAAGATATTTTTGAATATATTTTTATGAAAAGTGAAGAAGAAAAGTAAGAAAAAAAGTCATAAAATCAATAATAATTAGTTATCAAATACTAGTCAAAAAGATATTTTTGATTTCCATGAAAAGTGAAGAAGAAAAGTAAGAAAAAAAGTCATAAAATCAATAATAATTAGTTATCAAATACTAGTCAAAAAGATATTTTTGAATATATTTTTATGAAAAGTGAAGAAGAAAAGTAAGAAAAAAAGTCATAAAATCAATAATAATTAGTTATCAAATACTAGTCAAAAAGATATTTTTGATTTGCATGAAAAGTGAAGAAGAAAAGTAAGAAAAAAAGTCATAAAATCAATAATAATTAGTTATCAAATACTAGTCAAAAAGATATTTTTGATTATCCATGAAAAGTGAAGAAGAAAAGTAAGAAAAAAAGTCATAAAATCAATAATAATAAGTTATCAAATACTAGTCAAAAAGATATTTTTGATTTCCATGAAAAGTGAAGAAGAAAAGTAAGAAAAAAAGTCATAAAATCAATAATAATAAGTTATCAAATACTAGTCAAAAAGATATTTTTGATTTCCATGAAAAGTGAAGAAGAAAAGTAAGAAAAAAAGTCATAAAATCAATAATAATAAGTTATCAAATACTAGTCAAAAAGATATTTTTGATTTCCATGAAAAGTGAAGAAGAAAAGTAAGAAAAAAAGTCATAAAATCAATAATAATTAGTTATCAAATACTAGTCAAAAAGATATTTTTGATTATTATGAAAAGTGAAGAAGAAAAGTAAGAAAAAAAGTCATAAAATCAATAATAATAAGTTATCAAATACTAGTCAAAAAGATATTTTTGATTATATTTTTATGAAAAGTGAAGAAGAAAAGTAAGAAAAAAAGTCATAAAATCAATAATAATTAGTTATCAAATACTAGTCAAAAAGATATTTTTGATTTCCATGAAAAGTGAAGAAGAAAAGTAAGAAAAAAAGTCATAAAATCAATAATAATAAGTTATCAAATACTAGTCAAAAAGATATTTTTGATTTCCATGAAAAGTGAAGAAGAAAAGTAAGAAAAAAAGTCATAAAATCAATAATAATTAGTTATCAAATACTAGTCAAAAAGATATTTTTGATTTCCATGAAAAGTGAAGAAGAAAAGTAAGAAAAAAAGTCATAAAATCAATAATAATTATTTATCAAATACTAGTCAAAAAGATATTTTTGATTTCCATGAAAAGTGAAGAAGAAAAGTAAGAAAAAAAGTCATAAAATCAATAATAATTAGTTATCAAATACTAGTCAAAAAGATATTTTTGAATATATTTTTATGAAAAGTGAAGAAGAAAAGTAAGAAAAAAAGTCATAAAATCAATAATAATTAGTTATCAAATACTAGTCAAAAAGATATTTTTGATTTCCATGAAAAGTGAAGAAGAAAAGTAAGAAAAAAAGTCATAAAATCAATAATAATTAGTTATCAAATACTAGTCAAAAAGATATTTTTGATTTCCATGAAAAGTGAAGAAGAAAAGTAAGAAAAAAAGTCATAAAATCAATAATAATAAGTTATCAAATACTAGTCAAAAAGATATTTTTGATTTCCATGAAAAGTGAAGAAGAAAAGTAAGAAAAAAAGTCATAAAATCAATAATAATAAGTTATCAAATACTAGTCAAAAAGATATTTTTGATTTCCATGAAAAGTGAAGAAGAAAAGTAAGAAAAAAAGTCATAAAATCAATAATAATAAGTTATCAAATACTAGTCAAAAAGATATTTTTGATTTCCATGAAAAGTGAAGAAGAAAAGTAAGAAAAAAAGTCATAAAATCAATAATAATTAGTTATCAAATACTAGTCAAAAAGATATTTTTGATTATTATGAAAAGTGAAGAAGAAAAGTAAGAAAAAAAGTCATAAAATCAATAATAATAAGTTATCAAATACTAGTCAAAAAGATATTTTTGATTATATTTTTATGAAAAGTGAAGAAGAAAAGTAAGAAAAAAAGTCATAAAATCAATAATAATTAGTTATCAAATACTAGTCAAAAAGATATTTTTGATTTCCATGAAAAGTGAAGAAGAAAAGTAAGAAAAAAAGTCATAAAATCAATAATAATTAGTTATCAAATACTAGTCAAAAAGATATTTTTGATTTCCATGAAAAGTGAAGAAGAAAAGTAAGAAAAAAAGTCATAAAATCAATAATAATTAGTTATCAAATACTAGTCAAAAAGATATTTTTGATTTGCATGAAAAGTGAAGAAGAAAAGTAAGAAAAAAAGTCATAAAATCAATAATAATTAGTTATCAAATACTAGTCAAAAAGATATTTTTGATTTCCATGAAAAGTGAAGAAGAAAAGTAAGAAAAAAAGTCATAAAATCAATAATAATTAGTTATCAAATACTAGTCAAAAAGATATTTTTGATTTCCATGAAAAGTGAAGAAGAAAAGTAAGAAAAAAAGTCATAAAATCAATAATAATTATTTATCAAATACTAGTCAAAAAGATATTTTTGATTTCCATGAAAAGTGAAGAAGAAAAGTAAGAAAAAAAGTCATAAAATCAATAATAATTAGTTATCAAATACTAGTCAAAAAGATATTTTTGAATATATTTTTATGAAAAGTGAAGAAGAAAAGTAAGAAAAAAAGTCATAAAATCAATAATAATTAGTTATCAAATACTAGTCAAAAAGATATTTTTGATTTCCATGAAAAGTGAAGAAGAAAAGTAAGAAAAAAAGTCATAAAATCAATAATAATTAGTTATCAAATACTAGTCAAAAAGATATTTTTGAATATATTTTTATGAAAAGTGAAGAAGAAAAGTAAGAAAAAAAGTCATAAAATCAATAATAATAAGTTATCAAATACTAGTCAAAAAGATATTTTTGATTTCCATGAAAAGTGAAGAAGAAAAGTAAGAAAAAAAGTCATAAAATCAATAATAATTAGTTATCAAATACTAGTCAAAAAGATATTTTTGATTTCCATGAAAAGTGAAGAAGAAAAGTAAGAAAAAAAGTCATAAAATCAATAATAATTAGTTATCAAATACTAGTCAAAAAGATATTTTTGATTTCCATGAAAAGTGAAGAAGAAAAGTAAGAAAAAAAGTCATAAAATCAATAATAATTAGTTATCAAATACTAGTCAAAAAGATATTTTTGATTTGCATGAAAAGTGAAGAAGAAAAGTAAGAAAAAAAGTCATAAAATCAATAATAATTAGTTATCAAATACTAGTCAAAAAGATATTTTTGATTTCCATGAAAAGTGAAGAAGAAAAGTAAGAAAAAAAGTCATAAAATCAATAATAATAAGTTATCAAATACTAGTCAAAAAGATATTTTTGATTATATTTTTATGAAAAGTGAAGAAGAAAAGTAAGAAAAAAAGTCATAAAATCAATAATAATAAGTTATCAAATACTAGTCAAAAAGATATTTTTGATTATATTTTTATGAAAAGTGAAGAAGAAAAGTAAGAAAAAAAGTCATAAAATCAATAATAATTATTTATCAAATACTAGTCAAAAAGATATTTTTGATTTCCATGAAAAGTGAAGAAGAAAAGTAAGAAAAAAAGTCATAAAATCAATAATAATTAGTTATCAAATACTAGTCAAAAAGATATTTTTGATTTCCATGAAAAGTGAAGAAGAAAAGTAAGAAAAAAAGTCATAAAATCAATAATAATAAGTTATCAAATACTAGTCAAAAAGATATTTTTGATTTCCATGAAAAGTGAAGAAGAAAAGTAAGAAAAAAAGTCATAAAATCAATAATAATAAGTTATCAAATACTAGTCAAAAAGATATTTTTGATTTCCATGAAAAGTGAAGAAGAAAAGTAAGAAAAAAAGTCATAAAATCAATAATAATAAGTTATCAAATACTAGTCAAAAAGATATTTTTGATTTCCATGAAAAGTGAAGAAGAAAAGTAAGAAAAAAAGTCATAAAATCAATAATAATTAGTTATCAAATACTAGTCAAAAAGATATTTTTGATTTCCATGAAAAGTGAAGAAGAAAAGTAAGAAAAAAAGTCATAAAATCAATAATAATAAGTTATCAAATACTAGTCAAAAAGATATTTTTGATTTCCATGAAAAGTGAAGAAGAAAAGTAAGAAAAAAAGTCATAAAATCAATAATAATAAGTTATCAATAACTAATTATTATTGATTTTATGACTTTTTTTCTTACTTTCTTCTTCACTTTTCATGGAAATCAAAAATATCTTTTTGACTAGTATTTGATAACTTATTATTATTGATTTTATGACTTTTTTTCTTACTTTTCTTCTTCACTTTTCATGGAAATCAAAAATATCTTTTTGACTAGTATTTGATAACTAATTATTATTGATTTTATGACTTTTTTTCTTACTTTTCTTCTTCACTTTTCATGGAAATCAAAAATATCTTTTTGACTAGTATTTGATAACTTATTATTATTGATTTTATGACTTTTTTTCTTACTTTTCTTCTTCACTTTTCATGGAAATCAAAAATATCTTTTGACTAGTATTTGATAACTTATTATTATTGATTTTATGACTTTTTTTCTTACTTTTCTTCTTCACTTTTCATGGAAATCAAAAATATCTTTTTGACTAGTATTTGATAACTTATTATTATTGATTTTATGACTTTTTTTCTTACTTTTCTTCTTCACTTTTCATGGAAATCAAAAATATCTTTTTGACTAGTATTTGATAAATAATTATTATTGATTTTATGACTTTTTTTCTTACTTTTCTTCTTCACTTTTCATGGAAATCAAAAATATCTTTTTGACTAGTATTTGATAAATAATTATTATTGATTTTATGACTTTTTTTCTTACTTTTCTTCTTCACTTTTCATAAAAATATAATCAAAAATATCTTTTTGACTAGTATTTGATAACTTATTATTATTGATTTTATGACTTTTTTCTCTTACTTTTCTTCTTCACTTTTTGATAACATAAAAACTATAATCAAAAATATCTTTTTGACTAGTATTTGATAACTTATTATTATTGATTTTATGACTTTTTTCTTACTTTTCTTCTTCACTTTTCTTCTTCACTTTTTGATAACATGGATATATTCAAAAATATATTTTTGACTAGTATTTGATAACTAATTATTATTGATTTTATGACTTTTTTTCTTACTTTTCTTCTTCACTTTTCATGGAAATCAAAAATATCTTTTTGACTAGTATTTGATAACTTATTATTATTGATTTTATGACTTTTTTTCTTACTTTTCTTCTTCACTTTTCATGGAAATCAAAAATATCTTTTTGACTAGTATTTGATAACTAATTATTATTGATTTTATGACTTTTTTTCTTACTTTTCTTCTTCACTTTTCATGGAAATCAAAATATCTTTTTGACTAGTATTTGATAACTAATTATTATTGATTTTATGACTTTTTTTCTTACTTTTCTTCTTCACTTTTCATGGAAATCAAAAATATCTTTTTGACTAGTATTTGATAACTTATTATTATTGATTTTATGACTTTTTTTCTTACTTTTCTTCTTCACTTTTCATGCAAATCAAAAATATCTTTTTGACTAGTATTTGATAACTAATTATTATTGATTTTATGACTTTTTTTCTTACTTTTCTTCTTCACTTTTCATAAAAATCAAAAATATCTTTTTGACTAGTATTTGATAACTAATTATTATTGATTTTATGACTTTTTTTCTTACTTTTCTTCTTCACTTTTCATGGAAATCAAAAATATCTTTTTGACTAGTATTTGATAACTAATTATTATTGATTTTATGACTTTTTTCTTACTTTTCTTCTTCACTTTTCATGGAAATCAAAAATATCTTTTTGACTAGTATTTGATAACTAATTATTATTGATTTTATGACTTTTTTTCTTACTTTTCTTCTTCACTTTTCATAAAAATATATTCAAAAATATCTTTTTGACTAGTATTTGATAACTAATTATTATTGATTTTATGACTTTTTTTCTTACTTTTCTTCTTCACTTTTCATGGAAATCAAAAATATCTTTTTGACTAGTATTTGATAACTAATTATTATTGATTTTATGACTTTTTTTCTTACTTTTCTTCTTCACTTTTCATGGAAATCAAAAATATCTTTTTGACTAGTATTTGATAACTTATTATTATTGATTTTATGACTTTTTTTCTTACTTTTCTTCTTCACTTTTCATGGAAATCAAAAATATCTTTTTGACTAGTATTTGATAACTAATTATTATTGATTTTATGACTTTTTTTCTTACTTTTCTTCTTCACTTTTCATGGAAATCAAAAATATCTTTTGACTAGTATTTGATAACTAATTATTATTGATTTTATGACTTTTTTTCTTACTTTTCTTCTTCACTTTTCATGGAAATCAAAAATATCTTTTTGACTAGTATTTGATAACTTATTATTATTGATTTTATGACTTTTTTCTTACTTTTCTTCTTCACTTTTCATGGAAATCAAAAATATCTTTTTGACTAGTATTTGATAACTTATTATTATTGATTTTATGACTTTTTTTCTTACTTTTCTTCTTCACTTTTCATAATAATCAAAAATATCTTTTTGACTAGTATTTGATAACTAATTATTATTGATTTTATGACTTTTTTTCTTACTTTTCTTCTTCACTTTTCATGGAAATCAAAAATATCTTTTTGACTAGTATTTGATAACTTATTATTATTGATTTTATGACTTTTTTTCTTACTTTTCTTCTTCACTTTTCATAAAAATATATTCAAAAATATCTTTTTGACTAGTATTTGATAACTTATTATTATTGATTTTATGACTTTTTTTCTTACTTTTCTTCTTCACTTTTCATGGAAATCAAAAATATCTTTTTGACTAGTATTTGATAACTAATTATTATTGATTTTATGACTTTTTTTCTTACTTTTCTTCTTCACTTTTCATGGAAATCAAAAATATCTTTTTGACTAGTATTTGATAAATAATTATTATTGATTTTATGACTTTTTTTCTTACTTTTCTTCTTCACTTTTCATGGAAATCAAAAATATCTTTTTGACTAGTATTTGATAACTAATTATTATTGATTTTATGACTTTTTTTCTTACTTTTCTTCTTCACTTTTCATAAAAATATAATCAAAAATATCTTTTTGACTAGTATTTGATAACTAATTATTATTGATTTTATGACTTTTTTTCTTACTTTTCTTCTTCACTTTTCATGGAAATCAAAAATATCTTTTTGACTAGTATTTGATAACTTATTATTATTGATTTTATGACTTTTTTTCTTACTTTTCTTCTTCACTTTTCATGGAAATCAAAAATATCTTTTTGACTAGTATTTGATAACTAATTATTATTGATTTTATGACTTTTTTTCTTACTTTTCTTCTTCACTTTTCATGGAAATCAAAAATATCTTTTTGACTAGTATTTGATAACTAATTATTATTGATTTTATGACTTTTTTTCTTACTTTTCTTCTTCACTTTTCATAAAAATATATTCAAAAATATATTTTTGACTAGTATTTGATAACTAATTATTATTGATTTTATGACTTTTTTTCTTACTTTTCTTCTTCACTTTTCATGGAAATCAAAAATATCTTTTTGACTAGTATTTGATAACTTATTATTATTGATTTTATGACTTTTTTTCTTACTTTTCTTCTTCACTTTTCATGGAAATCAAAAATATCTTTTTGACTAGTATTTGATAACTAATTATTATTGATTTTATGACTTTTTTTCTTACTTTTCTTCTTCACTTTTCATGGAAATCAAAAATATCTTTTTGACTAGTATTTGATAACTAATTATTATTGATTTTATGACTTTTTTTCTTACTTTTCTTCTTCACTTTTCATGGAAATCAAAAATATCTTTTTGACTAGTATTTGATAACTTATTATTATTGATTTTATGACTTTTTTTCTTACTTTTCTTCTTCACTTTTCATGCAAATCAAAAATATCTTTTTGACTAGTATTTGATAACTAATTATTATTGATTTTATGACTTTTTTTCTTACTTTTCTTCTTCACTTTTCATAAAAATCAAAAATATCTTTTTGACTAGTATTTGATAACTAATTATTATTGATTTTATGACTTTTTTTCTTACTTTTCTTCTTCACTTTTCATGGAAATCAAAAATATCTTTTTGACTAGTATTTGATAACTAATTATTATTGATTTTATGACTTTTTTCTTACTTTTCTTCTTCACTTTTCATGGAAATCAAAAATATCTTTTTGACTAGTATTTGATAACTAATTATTATTGATTTTATGACTTTTTTTCTTACTTTTCTTCTTCACTTTTCATAAAAATATATTCAAAAATATCTTTTTGACTAGTATTTGATAACTAATTATTATTGATTTTATGACTTTTTTTCTTACTTTTCTTCTTCACTTTTCATGGAAATCAAAAATATCTTTTTGACTAGTATTTGATAACTAATTATTATTGATTTTATGACTTTTTTTCTTACTTTTCTTCTTCACTTTTCATGGAAATCAAAAATATCTTTTTGACTAGTATTTGATAACTTATTATTATTGATTTTATGACTTTTTTTCTTACTTTTCTTCTTCACTTTTCATGGAAATCAAAAATATCTTTTTGACTAGTATTTGATAACTAATTATTATTGATTTTATGACTTTTTTTTCTTACTTTTCTTCTTCACTTTTCATGGAAATCAAAAATATCTTTTTGACTAGTATTTGATAACTTATTATTATTGATTTTATGACTTTTTTTCTTACTTTTCTTCTTCACTTTTCATGGAAATCAAAAATATCTTTTTGACTAGTATTTGATAACTAATTATTATTGATTTTATGACTTTTTTCTTACTTTTCTTCTTCACTTTTCATGGAAATCAAAAATATCTTTTTGACTAGTATTTGATAACTTATTATTATTGATTTTATGACTTTTTTTCTTACTTTTCTTCTTCACTTTTCATAATAATCAAAAATATCTTTTTGACTAGTATTTGATAACTAATTATTATTGATTTTATGACTTTTTTTCTTACTTTTCTTCTTCACTTTTCATAAAAATATAATCAAAAATATCTTTTTGACTAGTATTTGATAACTTATTATTATTGATTTTATGACTTTTTTTCTTACTTTTCTTCTTCACTTTTCATAAAAATATATTCAAAAATATCTTTTTGACTAGTATTTGATAACTTATTATTATTGATTTTATGACTTTTTTTCTTACTTTTCTTCTTCACTTTTCATGGAAATCAAAAATATCTTTTTGACTAGTATTTGATAACTAATTATTATTGATTTTATGACTTTTTTTCTTACTTTTCTTCTTCACTTTTCATGGAAATCAAAAATATCTTTTTGACTAGTATTTGATAACTAATTATTATTGATTTTATGACTTTTTTTCTTACTTTTCTTCTTCACTTTTCATGGAAATCAAAAATATCTTTTTGACTAGTATTTGATAACTAATTATTATTGATTTTATGACTTTTTTTCTTACTTTTCTTCTTCACTTTTCATAAAAATATAATCAAAAATATCTTTTTGACTAGTATTTGATAACTTATTATTATTGATTTTATGACTTTTTTTCTTACTTTTCTTCTTCACTTTTCATGCAAATCAAAAATATCTTTTGACTAGTATTTGATAACTAATTATTATTGATTTTATGACTTTTTTTCTTACTTTTCTTCTTCACTTTTCATGGAAATCAAAAATATCTTTTTGACTAGTATTTGATAACTAATTATTATTGATTTTATGACTTTTTTTCTTACTTTTCTTCTTCACTTTTCATGGAAATCAAAAATATCTTTTTGACTAGTATTTGATAACTAATTATTATTGATTTTATGACTTTTTTTCTTACTTTTCTTCTTCACTTTTCATGGAAATCAAAAATATCTTTTTGACTAGTATTTGATAACTTATTATTATTGATTTTATGACTTTTTTTCTTACTTTTCTTCTTCACTTTTCATGGAAATCAAAAATATCTTTTTGACTAGTATTTGATAACTAATTATTATTGATTTTATGACTTTTTTTCTTACTTTTCTTCTTCACTTTTCATGGAAATCAAAAATATCTTTTTGACTAGTATTTGATAACTAATTATTATTGATTTTATGACTTTTTTTCTTACTTTTCTTCTTCACTTTTCATGGAAATCAAAAATATCTTTTTGACTAGTATTTGATAACTAATTATTATTGATTTTATGACTTTTTTTCTTACTTTTCTTCTTCACTTTTCATGGAAATCAAAAATATCTTTTTGACTAGTATTTGATAACTTATTATTATTGATTTTATGACTTTTTTTCTTACTTTTCTTCTTCACTTTTCATGGAAATCAAAAATATCTTTTTGACTAGTATTTGATAACTAATTATTATTGATTTTATGACTTTTTTTCTTACTTTTCTTCTTCACTTTTCATGCAAATCAAAAATATCTTTTTGACTAGTATTTGATAACTTATTATTATTGATTTTATGACTTTTTTTCTTACTTTTCTTCTTCACTTTTCATAAAAATATATTCAAAAATATCTTTTTGACTAGTATTTGATAACTTATTATTATTGATTTTATGACTTTTTTTCTTACTTTTCTTCTTCACTTTTCATGGAAATCAAAAATATCTTTTTGACTAGTATTTGATAACTTATTATTATTGATTTTATGACTTTTTTTCTTACTTTTCTTCTTCACTTTTCATGGAAATCAAAAATATCTTTTTGACTAGTATTTGATAACTAATTATTATTGATTTTATGACTTTTTTTCTTACTTTTCTTCTTCACTTTTCATGGAAATCAAAAATATCTTTTTGACTAGTATTTGATAACTAATTATTATTGATTTTATGACTTTTTTTCTTACTTTTCTTCTTCACTTTTCATAAAAATATAATCAAAAATATCTTTTTGACTAGTATTTGATAACTAATTATTATTGATTTTATGACTTTTTTTCTTACTTTTCTTCTTCACTTTTCATGGAAATCAAAAATATCTTTTTGACTAGTATTTGATAACTAATTATTATTGATTTTATGACTTTTTTTCTTACTTTTCTTCTTCACTTTTCATGGAAATCAAAAATATCTTTTTGACTAGTATTTGATAACTTATTATTATTGATTTTATGACTTTTTTTCTTACTTTTCTTCTTCACTTTTCATAAAAATATATTCAAAAATATATTTTTGACTAGTATTTGATAACTAATTATTATTGATTTTATGACTTTTTTTCTTACTTTTCTTCTTCACTTTTCATGGAAATCAAAAATATCTTTTTGACTAGTATTTGATAACTTATTATTATTGATTTTATGACTTTTTTTCTTACTTTTCTTCTTCACTTTTCATGGAAATCAAAAATATCTTTTTGACTAGTATTTGATAACTAATTATTATTGATTTTATGACTTTTTTTCTTACTTTTCTTCTTCACTTTTCATGGAAATCAAAAATATCTTTTTGACTAGTATTTGATAACTAATTATTATTGATTTTATGACTTTTTTTCTTACTTTTCTTCTTCACTTTTCATGGAAATCAAAAATATCTTTTTGACTAGTATTTGATAACTTATTATTATTGATTTTATGACTTTTTTTCTTACTTTTCTTCTTCACTTTTCATAAAAATATAATCAAAAATATCTTTTTGACTAGTATTTGATAACTTATTATTATTGATTTTATGACTTTTTTTCTTACTTTTCTTCTTCACTTTTCATGCAAATCAAAAATATCCTTTTGACTAGTATTTGATAACTAATTATTATTGATTTTATGACTTTTTTTCTTACTTTTCTTCTTCACTTTTCATGGAAATCAAAAATATCTTTTTGACTAGTATTTGATAACTAATTATTATTGATTTTATGACTTTTTTTCTTACTTTTCTTCTTCACTTTTCATGGAAATCAAAAATATCTTTTTGACTAGTATTTGATAACTAATTATTATTGATTTTATGACTTTTTTTCTTACTTTTCTTCTTCACTTTTCATGGAAATCAAAAATATCTTTTTGACTAGTATTTGATAACTTATTATTATTGATTTTATGACTTTTTTTCTTACTTTTCTTCTTCACTTTTCATGGAAATCAAAAATATCTTTTTGACTAGTATTTGATAACTAATTATTATTGATTTTATGACTTTTTTTCTTACTTTTCTTCTTCACTTTTCATGGAAATCAAAAATATCTTTTTGACTAGTATTTGATAACTTATTATTATTGATTTTATGACTTTTTTTCTTACTTTTCTTCTTCACTTTTCATGGAAATCAAAAATATCTTTTTGACTAGTATTTGATAACTAATTATTATTGATTTTATGACTTTTTTTCTTACTTTTCTTCTTCACTTTTCATGGAAATCAAAAATATCTTTTTGACTAGTATTTGATAACTTATTATTATTGATTTTATGACTTTTTTTCTTACTTTTCTTCTTCACTTTTCATGGAAATCAAAAATATCTTTTTGACTAGTATTTGATAACTAATTATTATTGATTTTATGACTTTTTTCTTACTTTTCTTCTTCACTTTTCATGGAAATCAAAAATATCTTTTTGACTAGTATTTGATAACTAATTATTATTGATTTTATGACTTTTTTTCTTACTTTTCTTCTTCACTTTTCATAAAAATATATTCAAAAATATCTTTTTGACTAGTATTTGATAACTAATTATTATTGATTTTATGACTTTTTTTCTTACTTTTCTTCTTCACTTTTCATGGAAATCAAAAATATCTTTTTGACTAGTATTTGATAACTAATTATTATTGATTTTATGACTTTTTTTCTTACTTTTCTTCTTCACTTTTCATGGAAATCAAAAATATCTTTTTGACTAGTATTTGATAACTTATTATTATTGATTTTATGACTTTTTTTCTTACTTTTCTTCTTCACTTTTCATGGAAATCAAAAATATCTTTTTGACTAGTATTTGATAACTAATTATTATTGATTTTATGACTTTTTTTCTTACTTTTCTTCTTCACTTTTCATGGAAATCAAAAATATCTTTTTGACTAGTATTTGATAACTAATTATTATTGATTTTATGACTTTTTTTCTTACTTTTCTTCTTCACTTTTCATGGAAATCAAAAATATCTTTTTGACTAGTATTTGATAACTAATTATTATTGATTTTATGACTTTTTTTCTTACTTTTCTTCTTCACTTTTCATAAAAATATAATCAAAAATATCTTTTTGACTAGTATTTGATAACTAATTATTATTGATTTTATGACTTTTTTTCTTACTTTTCTTCTTCACTTTTCATGGAAATCAAAAATATCTTTTTGACTAGTATTTGATAACTAATTATTATTGATTTTATGACTTTTTTTCTTACTTTTCTTCTTCACTTTTCATGGAAATCAAAAATATCTTTTTGACTAGTATTTGATAACTTATTATTATTGATTTTATGACTTTTTTTCTTACTTTTCTTCTTCACTTTTCATAAAAATATATTCAAAAATATATTTTTGACTAGTATTTGATAACTAATTATTATTGATTTTATGACTTTTTTTCTTACTTTTCTTCTTCACTTTTCATGGAAATCAAAAATATCTTTTTGACTAGTATTTGATAACTTATTATTATTGATTTTATGACTTTTTTTCTTACTTTTCTTCTTCACTTTTCATGGAAATCAAAAATATCTTTTTGACTAGTATTTGATAACTAATTATTATTGATTTTATGACTTTTTTTCTTACTTTTCTTCTTCACTTTTCATGGAAATCAAAAATATCTTTTTGACTAGTATTTGATAACTAATTATTATTGATTTTATGACTTTTTTTCTTACTTTTCTTCTTCACTTTTCATGGAAATCAAAAATATCTTTTTGACTAGTATTTGATAACTTATTATTATTGATTTTATGACTTTTTTTCTTACTTTTCTTCTTCACTTTTCATAAAAATATAATCAAAAATATCTTTTTGACTAGTATTTGATAACTTATTATTATTGATTTTATGACTTTTTTTTCTTACTTTTCTTCTTCACTTTTCATGCAAATCAAAAATATCCTTTTGACTAGTATTTGATAACTAATTATTATTGATTTTATGACTTTTTTTCTTACTTTTCTTCTTCACTTTTCATGGAAATCAAAAATATCTTTTTGACTAGTATTTGATAACTAATTATTATTGATTTTATGACTTTTTTTCTTACTTTTCTTCTTCACTTTTCATGGAAATCAAAAATATCTTTTTGACTAGTATTTGATAACTAATTATTATTGATTTTATGACTTTTTTTCTTACTTTTCTTCTTCACTTTTCATGGAAATCAAAAATATCTTTTTGACTAGTATTTGATAACTTATTATTATTGATTTTATGACTTTTTTTCTTACTTTTCTTCTTCACTTTTCATGGAAATCAAAAATATCTTTTTGACTAGTATTTGATAACTAATTATTATTGATTTTATGACTTTTTTTCTTACTTTTCTTCTTCACTTTTCATGGAAATCAAAAATATCTTTTTGACTAGTATTTGATAACTTATTATTATTGATTTTATGACTTTTTTTCTTACTTTTCTTCTTCACTTTTCATGCAAATCAAAAATATCTTTTTGACTAGTATTTGATAACTAATTATTATTGATTTTATGACTTTTTTTCTTACTTTTCTTCTTCACTTTTCATGGAAATCAAAAATATCTTTTTGACTAGTATTTGATAACTTATTATTATTGATTTTATGACTTTTTTTCTTACTTTTCTTCTTCACTTTTCATGGAAATCAAAAATATCTTTTTGACTAGTATTTGATAACTAATTATTATTGATTTTATGACTTTTTTCTTACTTTTCTTCTTCACTTTTCATGGAAATCAAAAATATCTTTTTGACTAGTATTTGATAACTAATTATTATTGATTTTATGACTTTTTTTCTTACTTTTCTTCTTCACTTTTCATAAAAATATATTCAAAAATATCTTTTTGACTAGTATTTGATAACTAATTATTATTGATTTTATGACTTTTTTTCTTACTTTTCTTCTTCACTTTTCATGGAAATCAAAAATATCTTTTTGACTAGTATTTGATAACTAATTATTATTGATTTTATGACTTTTTTTCTTACTTTTCTTCTTCACTTTTCATGGAAATCAAAAATATCTTTTTGACTAGTATTTGATAACTTATTATTATTGATTTTATGACTTTTTTTCTTACTTTTCTTCTTCACTTTTCATGGAAATCAAAAATATCTTTTTGACTAGTATTTGATAACTAATTATTATTGATTTTATGACTTTTTTTCTTACTTTTCTTCTTCACTTTTCATGGAAATCAAAAATATCTTTTTGACTAGTATTTGATAACTTATTATTATTGATTTTATGACTTTTTTTCTTACTTTTCTTCTTCACTTTTCATGGAAATCAAAAATATCTTTTTGACTAGTATTTGATAACTAATTATTATTGATTTTATGACTTTTTTCTTACTTTTCTTCTTCACTTTTCATGCAAATCAAAAATATCTTTTTGACTAGTATTTGATAACTAATTATTATTGATTTTATGACTTTTTTTCTTACTTTTCTTCTTCACTTTTCATAAAAATCAAAAATATCTTTTTGACTAGTATTTGATAACTAATTATTATTGATTTTATGACTTTTTTTCTTACTTTTCTTCTTCACTTTTCATGGAAATCAAAAATATCTTTTTGACTAGTATTTGATAACTAATTATTATTGATTTTATGACTTTTTTTCTTACTTTTCTTCTTCACTTTTCATGGAAATCAAAAATATCTTTTTGACTAGTATTTGATAACTAATTATTATTGATTTTATGACTTTTTTTCTTACTTTTCTTCTTCACTTTTCATAAAAATATTCAAAAATATCTTTTTGACTAGTATTTGATAACTAATTATTATTGATTTTATGACTTTTTTTCTTACTTTTCTTCTTCACTTTTCATGGAAATCAAAAATATCTTTTTGACTAGTATTTGATAACTAATTATTATTGATTTTATGACTTTTTTTCTTACTTTTCTTCTTCACTTTTCATAATAATCAAAAATATCTTTTTGACTAGTATTTGATAACTAATTATTATTGATTTTATGACTTTTTTTCTTACTTTTCTTCTTCACTTTTCATAAAAATATAATCAAAAATATCTTTTTGACTAGTATTTGATAACTTATTATTATTGATTTTATGA
>CAMPDV010003462.1:0-47420 GCA_946699065.1 Loxodes magnus | reverse complement strand
CTAAATACTTATAACTTCTTTTTATCTCTAAGCTTTAGTAATTCTAAAACAGTAATTCCATCTTCTTTTCTTACTTTACTTCCTCTCTTTTCTAAATACTTATAACTTCTTTTTATCTCTAAGCTTTAGTAATTCTAAAACAGTAATTCCATCTTCTTTTCTTACTTTACTTCCTCACTTTTCTTAATACTTATAACTTCTTTTTATCTCTAAGCTTTAGTAATTCTAAAACAGTAATTCCATCTTCTTTTCTTACTTTACTTCCTCACTTTTCTTAATACTTATAACTTCTTTTTATCTCTAAGCTTTAGTAATTCTAAAACAGTAATTCCATCTTCTTTTCTTACTTTACTTCCTCACTTTTCTTAATACTTATAACTTCTTTTTATCTCTAAGCTTTAGTAATTCTAAAACAGTAATTCCATCTTCTTTTCTTACTTTACTTCCTCACTTTTCTAAATACTTATAACTTCTTTTTATCTTTAAGTTTTAGTAATTCTAAAACAGTAATTCCATCTTCTTTTCTTACTTTACTTCCTCACTTTTCTAAATACTTATAACTTCTTTTTATCTCTAAGCTTTAGTAATTCTAAAAGCTGAAATTCTATCTTCTTTTCTTACTTTACTTCCTCGCTTTTCTAAATACTTATAACTTCTTTTTATCTTTAAGTTTTAGTAATTCTAAAACTGAAATTCCATCTTCTTTTCTTACTTTACTTCCTCACTTTTCTAAATACTTATAACTTCTTTTTATCTCTAAGCTTTAGTAATTCTAAAACTGAAATTCCATCTTCTTTTCTTACTTTACTTCCTCACTTTTCTAAATACTTATAACTTCTTTTTATCTCTAAGTTTTAGTAATTCTAAAAGCTGAAATTCCATCTTCTTTTCTTACTTTACTTCCTCACTTTTCTAAATACTTATAACTTCTTTTTATCTCTAAGTTTTAGTAATTCTAAAAGCTGAAATTCCATCTTCTTTTCTTACTTTACTTCCTCACTTTTCTAAATACTTATAACTTCTTTTTATCTCTAAGCTTTAGTAATTCTAAAAGCTGAAATTCCATCTTCTTTTCTTACTTTACTTCCTCACTTTTCTTAATACTTATAACTTCTTTTTATCTCTAAGCTTTAGTAATTCTAAAACAGTAATTCCATCTTCTTTTCTTACTTTACTTCCTCACTTTTCTAAATACTTATAACTTCTTTTTATCTCTAAGTTTTAGTAATTCTAAAACAGTAATTCCATCTTCTTTTCTTACTTTACTTCCTCACTTTTCTAAATACTTATAACTTCTTTTTATCTCTAAGTTTTAGTAATTTTAAAAGCTGAAATTCTTTCTTCTTTCCTTACTTTACTTCCTCACTTTTCTAAATACTTATAACTTCTTTTTATCTCTAAGTTTTAGTAATTCTAAAACAGTAATTCCATCTTCTTTTCTTACTTTACTTCCTCACTTTTCTAAATACTTATAACTTCTTTTTATCTCTAAGCTTTAGTAATACTAAAACAGTAATTCCATCTTCTTTTCTTACTTTACTTCCTCACTTTTCTTAATACTTATAACTTCTTTTTATCTCTAAGCTTTAGTAATTCTAAAAGCTGAAATTCCATCTTCTTTTCTTACTTTACTTCCTCACTTTTCTAAATACTTATAACTTCTTTTTATCTCTAAGTTTTAGTAATTCTAAAAGCTGAAATTCCATCTTCTTTTCTTACTTTACTTCCTCACTTTTCTAAATACTTATAACTTCTTTTTATCTCTAAGCTTTAGTAATACTAAAACAGTAATTCCATCTTCTTTTCTTACTTTACTTCCTCACTTTTCTTAATACTTATAACTTCTTTTTATCTCTAAGTTTTAGTAATTCTAAAAGCTGAAATTCCATCTTCTTTTCTTACTTTACTTCCTCACTTTTCTTAATACTTATAACTTCTTTTTATCTCTAAGCTTTAGTAATTCTAAAACAGTAATTCCATCTTCTTTTCTTACTTTACTTCCTCACTTTTCTAAATACTTATAACTTCTTTTTATCTCTAAGCTTTAGTAATACTAAAACAGTAATTCCATCTTCTTTTCTTACTTTACTTCCTCACTTTTCTTAATACTTATAACTTCTTTTTATCTCTAAGTTTTAGTAATTCTAAAAGCTGAAATTCCATCTTCTTTTCTTACTTTACTTCCTCACTTTTCTAAATACTTATAACTTCTTTTTATCTCTAAGTTTTAGTAATTCTGAAACAGTAATTCCATCTTCTTTTCTTACTTTACTTCCTCACTTTTCTTAATACTTATAACTTCTTTTTATCTCTAAGTTTTAGTAATTCTAAAAGCTGAAATTCCATCTTCTTTTCTTACTTTACTTCCTCACTTTTCTTAATACTTATAACTTCTTTTTATCTCTAAGTTTTAGTAATTCTAAAACAGTAATTCCATCTTCTTTTCTTACTTTACTTCCTCACTTTTCTAAATACTTATAACTTCTTTTTATCTCTAAGTTTTAGTAATTTTAAAAGCTGAAATTCTTTCTCATCTCCTTACTTTACTTCCTCACTTTTCTAAATACTTATAACTTCTTTTTATCTCTAAGCTTTAGTAATTCTAAAACAGTAATTCCATCTTCTTTTCTTACTTTACTTCCTCACTTTTCTAAATACTTATAACTTCTTTTTATCTCTAAGTTTTAGTAATTCTAAAAGCTGAAATTCCATCTTCTTTTCTTACTTTACTTCCTCACTTTTCTAAATACTTATAACTTCTTTTTATCTCTAAGCTTTAGTAATACTAAAACAGTAATTCCATCTTCTTTTCTTACTTTACTTCCTCACTTTTCTAAATACTTATAACTTCTTTTTATCTCTAAGTTTTAGTAATTCTAAAAGCTGAAATTCCATCTTCTTTTCTTACTTTACTTCCTCACTTTTCTTAATACTTATAACTTCTTTTTATCTCTAAGTTTTAGTAATTCTGAAACAGTAATTCCATCTTCTTTTCTTACTTTACTTCCTCACTTTTCTTAATACTTATAACTTCTTTTTATCTCTAAGTTTTAGTAATTCTAAAAGCTGAAATTCCATCTTCTTTTCTTACTTTACTTCCTCACTTTTCTAAATACTTATAACTTCTTTTTATCTCTAAGTTTTAGTAATTCTAAAAGCTGAAATTCCATCTTCTTTTCTTACTTTACTTCCTCACTTTTCTAAATACTTATAACTTCTTTTTATCTCTAAGCTTTAGTAATACTAAAACAGTAATTCCATCTTCTTTTCTTACTTTACTTCCTCACTTTTCTTAATACTTATAACTTCTTTTTATCTCTAAGTTTTAGTAATTCTAAAAGCTGAAATTCCATCTTCTTTTCTTACTTTACTTCCTCACTTTTCTTAATACTTATAACTTCTTTTTATCTCTAAGCTTTAGTAATTCTAAAAGCTGAAATTCCATCTTCTTTTCTTACTTTACTTCCTCACTTTTCTAAATACTTATAACTTCTTTTTATCTCTAAGCTTTAGTAATACTAAAACAGTAATTCCATCTTCTTTTCTTACTTTACTTCCTCACTTTTCTTAATACTTATAACTTCTTTTTATCTCTAAGTTTTAGTAATTCTAAAAGCTGAAATTCCATCTTCTTTTCTTACTTTACTTCCTCACTTTTCTAAATACTTATAACTTCTTTTTATCTCTAAGTTTTAGTAATTCTGAAACAGTAATTCCATCTTCTTTTCTTACTTTACTTCCTCACTTTTCTAAATACTTATAACTTCTTTTTATCTCTAAGTTTTAGTAATTCTGAAAGCTGAAATTCCATCTTCTTTTCTTACTTTACTTCCTCACTTTTCTAAATACTTATAACTTCTTTTTATCTTTAAGTTTTAGTAATTCTAAAAGCTGAAATTCCATCTTCTTTTCTTACTTTACTTCCTCACTTTTCTTAATACTTATAACTTCTTTTTATCTCTAAGCTTTAGTAATTCTGAAACAGTAATTCCATCTTCTTTTCTTACTTTACTTCCTCACTTTTCTTAATACTTATAACTTCTTTTTATCTCTAAGCTTTAGTAATTCTAAAAGCTGAAATTCCATCTTCTTTTCTTACTTTACTTCCTCACTTTTCTAAATACTTATAACTTCTTTTTATCTCTAAGTTTTAGTAATTCTAAAAGCTGAAATTCCATCTTCTTTTCTTACTTTACTTCCTCACTTTTCTAAATACTTATAACTTCTTTTTATCTCTAAGTTTTATTAATTCTAAAACAGTAATTCCATCTTCTTTTCTTACTTTACTTCCTCACTTTTCTAAATACTTATAACTTCTTTTTATCTCTAAGCTTTAGTAATACTAAAACAGTAATTCCATCTTCTTTTCTTACTTTACTTCCTCACTTTTCTAAATACTTATAACTTCTTTTTATCTCTAAGTTTTAGTAATTCTAAAAGCTGAAATTCCATCTTCTTTTCTTACTTTACTTCCTCACTTTTCTTAATACTTATAACTTCTTTTTATCTCTAAGCTTTAGTAATTCTAAAAGCTGAAATTCCATCTTCTTTTCTTACTTTACTTCCTCACTTTTCTTAATACTTATAACTTCTTTTTATCTCTAAGTTTTAGTAATTCTAAAAGCTGAAATTCCATCTTCTTTTCTTACTTTACTTCCTCACTTTTCTAAATACTTATAACTTCTTTTTATCTCTAAGTTTTAGTAATTCTAAAAGCTGAAATTCCATCTTCTTTTCTTACTTTACTTCCTCACTTTTCTAAATACTTATAACTTCTTTTTATCTCTAAGCTTTAGTAATTCTAAAAGCTGAAATTCCATCTTCTTTTCTTACTTTACTTCCTCACTTTTCTTAATACTTATAACTTCTTTTTATCTCTAAGCTTTAGTAATTCTAAAACAGTAATTCCATCTTCTTTTCTTACTTTACTTCCTCACTTTTCTAAATACTTATAACTTCTTTTTATCTCTAAGTTTTAGTAATTCTAAAACAGTAATTCCATCTTCTTTTCTTACTTTACTTCCTCACTTTTCTAAATACTTATAACTTCTTTTTATCTCTAAGTTTTAGTAATTTTAAAAGCTGAAATTCTTTCTCATCTCCTTACTTTACTTCCTCACTTTTCTAAATACTTATAACTTCTTTTTATCTCTAAGTTTTAGTAATTCTAAAACAGTAATTCCATCTTCTTTTCTTACTTTACTTCCTCACTTTTCTAAATACTTATAACTTCTTTTTATCTCTAAGCTTTAGTAATACTAAAACAGTAATTCCATCTTCTTTTCTTACTTTACTTCCTCACTTTTCTTAATACTTATAACTTCTTTTTATCTCTAAGTTTTAGTAATTCTAAAAGCTGAAATTCCATCTTCTTTTCTTACTTTACTTCCTCACTTTTCTTAATACTTATAACTTCTTTTTATCTCTAAGCTTTAGTAATTCTAAAACAGTAATTCCATCTTCTTTTCTTACTTTACTTCCTCACTTTTCTAAATACTTATAACTTCTTTTTATCTCTAAGTTTTATTAATTCTAAAACAGTAATTCCATCTTCTTTTCTTACTTTACTTCCTCACTTTTCTAAATACTTATAACTTCTTTTTATCTCTAAGCTTTAGTAATACTAAAACAGTAATTCCATCTTCTTTTCTTACTTTACTTCCTCACTTTTCTAAATACTTATAACTTCTTTTTATCTCTAAGCTTTAGTAATTCTAAAACAGTAATTCCATCTTCTTTTCTTACTTTACTTCCTCACTTTTCTTAATACTTATAACTTCTTTTTATCTCTAAGTTTTAGTAATACTAAAACAGTAATTCCATCTTCTTTTCTTACTTTACTTCCTCACTTTTCTAAATACTTATAACTTCTTTTTATCTCTAAGTTTTAGTAATTCTAAAAGCTGAAATTCCATCTTCTTTTCTTACTTTACTTCCTCACTTTTCTAAATACTTATAACTTCTTTTTATCTCTAAGTTTTAGTAATACTAAAACAGTAATTCCATCTTCTTTTCTTACTTTACTTCCTCACTTTTCTAAATACTTATAACTTCTTTTTATCTCTAAGCTTTAGTAATACTAAAACAGTAATTCCATCTTCTTTTCTTACTTTACTTCCTCACTTTTCTAAATACTTATAACTTCTTTTTATCTCTAAGTTTTAGTAATTCTAAAAGCTGAAATTCCATCTTCTTTTCTTACTTTACTTCCTCACTTTTCTAAATACTTATAACTTCTTTTTATCTCTAAGTTTTAGTAATTCTAAAACAGTAATTCCATCTTCTTTTCTTACTTTACTTCCTCACTTTTCTAAATACTTATAACTTCTTTTTATCTCTAAGTTTTAGTAATTCTAAAAGCTGAAATTCCATCTTCTTTTCTTACTTTACTTCCTCACTTTTCTAAATACTTATAACTTCTTTTTATCTCTAAGTTTTAGTAATACTAAAACAGTAATTCCATCTTCTTTTCTTACTTTACTTCCTCACTTTTCTAAATACTTATAACTTCTTTTTATCTCTAAGTTTTAGTAATTCTAAAAGCTGAAATTCCATCTTCTTTTCTTACTTTACTTCCTCACTTTTCTAAATACTTATAACTTCTTTTTATCTCTAAGTTTTAGTAATTCTAAAACAGTAATTCCATCTTCTTTTCTTACTTTACTTCCTCACTTTTCTAAATACTTATAACTTCTTTTTATCTCTAAGCTTTAGTAATACTAAAACAGTAATTCCATCTTCTTTTCTTACTTTACTTCCTCACTTTTCTAAATACTTATAACTTCTTTTTATCTCTAAGTTTTAGTAATTCTAAAAGCTGAAATTCCATCTTCTTTTCTTACTTTACTTCCTCACTTTTCTTAATACTTATAACTTCTTTTTATCTCTAAGTTTTAGTAATTCTAAAACAGTAATTCCATCTTCTTTTCTTACTTTACTTCCTCACTTTTCTAAATACTTATAACTTCTTTTTATCTCTAAGTTTTAGTAATACTAAAACAGTAATTCCATCTTCTTTTCTTACTTTACTTCCTCACTTTTCTTAATACTTATAACTTCTTTTTATCTCTAAGTTTTAGTAATACTAAAACTGTAATTCCATCTTCTTTTCTTACTTTACTTCCTCACTTTTCTAAATACTTATAACTTCTTTTTATCTCTAAGTTTTAGTAATTCTAAAAGCTGAAATTCCATCTTCTTTTCTTACTTTACTTCCTCACTTTTCTAAATACTTATAACTTCTTTTTATCTCTAAGTTTTAGTAATACTAAAACAGTAATTCCATCTTCTTTTCTTACTTTACTTCCTCACTTTTCTAAATACTTATAACTTCTTTTTATCTCTAAGTTTTAGTAATACTAAAACAGTAATTCCATCTTCTTTTCTTACTTTACTTCCTCACTTTTCTAAATACTTATAACTTCTTTTTATCTCTAAGTTTTAGTAATTCTAAAAGCTGAAATTCCATCTTCTTTTCTTACTTTACTTCCTCACTTTTCTTAATACTTATAACTTCTTTTTATCTCTAAGTTTTAGTAATTCTAAAACAGTAATTCCATCTTCTTTTCTTACTTTACTTCCTCACTTTTCTAAATACTTATAACTTCTTTTTATCTCTAAGTTTTAGTAATTTTAAAAGCTGAAATTCTTTCTCATCTCCTTACTTTACTTCCTCACTTTTCTAAATACTTATAACTTCTTTTTATCTCTAAGCTTTAGTAATTCTAAAACAGTAATTCCATCTTCTTTTCTTACTTTACTTCCTCACTTTTCTAAATACTTATAACTTCTTTTTATCTCTAAGTTTTAGTAATTCTAAAAGCTGAAAAGCTGAAATTCCATCTTCTTTTCTTACTTTACTTCCTCACTTTTCTAAATACTTATAACTTCTTTTTATCTCTAAGCTTTAGTAATACTAAAACAGTAATTCCATCTTCTTTTCTTACTTTACTTCCTCACTTTTCTAAATACTTATAACTTCTTTTTATCTCTAAGTTTTAGTAATTCTAAAAGCTGAAATTCCATCTTCTTTTCTTACTTTACTTCCTCACTTTTCTTAATACTTATAACTTCTTTTTATCTCTAAGCTTTAGTAATTCTAAAAGCTGAAATTCCATCTTCTTTTCTTACTTTACTTCCTCACTTTTCTTAATACTTATAACTTCTTTTTATCTCTAAGTTTTAGTAATTCTAAAAGCTGAAATTCCATCTTCTTTTCTTACTTTACTTCCTCACTTTTCTTAATACTTATAACTTCTTTTTATCTCTAAGTTTTAGTAATTCTAAAAGCTGAAATTCCATCTTCTTTTCTTACTTTACTTCCTCACTTTTCTAAATACTTATAACTTCTTTTTATCTCTAAGTTTTAGTAATTCTGAAACAGTAATTCCATCTTCTTTTCTTACTTTACTTCCTCACTTTTCTAAATACTTATAACTTCTTTTTATCTCTAAGTTTTAGTAATTCTAAAAGCTGAAATTCCATCTTCTTTTCTTACTTTACTTCCTCACTTTTCTAAATACTTATAACTTCTTTTTATCTCTAAGTTTTAGTAATTCTAAAACAGTAATTCCATCTTCTTTTCTTACTTTACTTCCTCACTTTTCTAAATACTTATAACTTCTTTTTATCTCTAAGCTTTAGTAATTCTAAAAGCTGAAATTCCATCTTCTTTTCTTACTTTACTTCCTCACTTTTCTAAATACTTATAACTTCTTTTTATCTCTAAGTTTTAGTAATTCTAAAACAGTAATTCCATCTTCTTTTCTTACTTTACTTCCTCACTTTTCTAAATACTTATAACTTCTTTTTATCTCTAAGTTTTAGTAATTCTAAAAGCTGAAATTCCATCTTCTTTTCTTACTTTACTTCCTCACTTTTCTAAATACTCATAACTTCTTTTTATCTCTAAGTTTTAGTAATTCTAAAACAGTAATTCCATCTTCTTTTCTTACTTTACTTCCTCACTTTTCTAAATACTTATAACTTCTTTTTATCTCTAAGTTTTAGTAATTCTAAAACAGTAATTCCATCTTCTTTTCTTACTTTACTTCCTCACTTTTCTTAATACTTATAACTTCTTTTTATCTCTAAGCTTTAGTAATTCTAAAAGCTGAAATTCCATCTTCTTTTCTTACTTTACTTCCTCACTTTTCTTAATACTTATAACTTCTTTTTATCTCTAAGTTTTAGTAATTCTAAAAGCTGAAATTCCATCTTCTTTTCTTACTTTACTTCCTCACTTTTCTAAATACTTATAACTTCTTTTTATCTCTAAGTTTTAGTAATTCTAAAAGCTGAAATTCCATCTTCTTTTCTTACTTTACTTCCTCACTTTTCTAAATACTTATAACTTCTTTTTATCTCTAAGCTTTAGTAATTCTAAAACAGTAATTCCATCTTCTTTTCTTACTTTACTTCCTCACTTTTCTAAATACTTATAACTTCTTTTTATCTCTAAGCTTTAGTAATTCTAAAACAGTAATTCCATCTTCTTTTCTTACTTTACTTCCTCACTTTTCTAAATACTTATAACTTCTTTTTATCTCTTTGTTTTAGTAATTCTAAAACAGTAATTCCATCTTCTTTTCTTACTTTACTTCCTCACTTTTCTAAATACTTATAACTTCTTTTTATCTCTAAGCTTTAGTAATTCTAAAACAGTAATTCCATCTTCTTTTCTTACTTTACTTCCTCACTTTTCTAAATACTTATAACTTCTTTTTATCTCTAAGTTTTATTAATTCTAAAACAGTAATTCCATCTTCTTTTCTTACTTTACTTCCTCACTTTTCTAAATACTTATAACTTCTTTTTATCTCTAAGCTTTAGTAATTCTAAAACAGTAATTCCATCTTCTTTTCTTACTTTACTTCCTCACTTTTCTAAATACTTATAACTTCTTTTTATCTCTAAGCTTTAGTAATTCTAAAAGCTGAAATTCCATCTTCTTTTCTTACTTTACTTCCTCACTTTTCTTAATACTTATAACTTCTTTTTATCTCTAAGCTTTAGTAATTCTAAAACAGTAATTCCATCTTCTTTTCTTACTTTACTTCCTCACTTTTCTAAATACTTATAACTTCTTTTTATCTCTAAGCTTTAGTAATTCTAAAACAGTAATTCCATCTTCTTTTCTTACTTTACTTCCTCACTTTTCTAAATACTTATAACTTCTTTTTATCTCTAAGCTTTAGTAATTCTAAAACAGTAATTCCATCTTCTTTTCTTACTTTACTTCCTCACTTTTCTAAATACTTATAACTTCTTTTTATCTCTAAGTTTTATTAATTCTAAAACAGTAATTCCATCTTCTTTTCTTACTTTACTTCCTCACTTTTCTAAATACTTATAACTTCTTTTTATCTCTAAGCTTTAGTAATTCTAAAACAGTAATTCCATCTTCTTTTCTTACTTTACTTCCTCACTTTTCTAAATACTTATAACTTCTTTTTATCTCTAAGCTTTAGTAATTCTAAAAGCTGAAATTCCATCTTCTTTTCTTACTTTACTTCCTCACTTTTCTTAATACTTATAACTTCTTTTTATCTCTAAGCTTTAGTAATTCTAAAACAGTAATTCCATCTTCTTTTCTTACTTTACTTCCTCACTTTTCTAAATACTTATAACTTCTTTTTATCTCTAAGCTTTAGTAATTCTAAAACAGTAATTCCATCTTCTTTTCTTACTTTACTTCCTCACTTTTCTAAATACTTATAACTTCTTTTTATCTCTAAATTTTAGTAATTCTAAAAGCTGAAATTCCATCTTCTTTTCTTACTTTACTTCCTCACTTTTCTAAATACTTATAACTTCTTTTTATCTCTAAGTTTTAGTAATTCTAAAAGCTGAAATTCCATCTTCTTTTCTTACTTTACTTCCTCACTTTTCTAAATACTTATAACTTCTTTTTATCTCTAAGTTTTAGTAATTCTAAAAGCTGAAATTCCATCTTCTTTTCTTACTTTACTTCCTCACTTTTCTTAATACTTATAACTTCTTTTTATCTCTAAGCTTTAGTAATTCTAAAAGCTGAAATTCCATCTTCTTTTCTTACTTTACTTCCTCACTTTTCTTAATACTTATAACTTCTTTTTATCTCTAAGTTTTAGTAATTCTGAAACAGTAATTCCATCTTCTTTTCTTACTTTACTTCCTCACTTTTCTTAATACTTATAACTTCTTTTTATCTCTAAGTTTTAGTAATTCTAAAAGCTGAAATTCCATCTTCTTTTCTTACTTTACTTCCTCACTTTTCTTAATACTTATAACTTCTTTTTATCTCTAAGTTTTAGTAATTCTGAAACAGTAATTCCATCTTCTTTTCTTACTTTACTTCCTCACTTTTCTTAATACTTATAACTTCTTTTTATCTCTAAGTTTTAGTAATTCTAAAAGCTGAAATTCCATCTTCTTTTCTTACTTTACTTCCTCACTTTTCTAAATACTTATAACTTCTTTTTATCTCTAAGTTTTAGTAATTCTGAAACAGTAATTCCATCTTCTTTTCTTACTTTACTTCCTCACTTTTCTAAATACTTATAACTTCTTTTTATCTCTAAGTTTTAGTAATTCTAAAAGCTGAAATTCCATCTTCTTTTCTTACTTTACTTCCTCACTTTTCTAAATACTTATAACTTCTTTTTATCTCTAAGTTTTAGTAATTCTAAAACAGTAATTCCATCTTCTTTTCTTACTTTACTTCCTCACTTTTCTAAATACTTATAACTTCTTTTTATCTCTAAGCTTTAGTAATTCTAAAAGCTGAAATTCCATCTTCTTTTCTTACTTTACTTCCTCACTTTTCTAAATACTTATAACTTCTTTTTATCTCTAAGTTTTAGTAATTCTAAAACAGTAATTCCATCTTCTTTTCTTACTTTACTTCCTCACTTTTCTAAATACTTATAACTTCTTTTTATCTCTAAGTTTTAGTAATTCTAAAAGCTGAAATTCCATCTTCTTTTCTTACTTTACTTCCTCACTTTTCTTAATACTTATAACTTCTTTTTATCTCTAAGTTTTAGTAATTCTGAAACAGTAATTCCATCTTCTTTTCTTACTTTACTTCCTCACTTTTCTAAATACTTATAACTTCTTTTTATCTCTAAGTTTTAGTAATTCTAAAAGCTGAAATTCCATCTTCTTTTCTTACTTTACTTCCTCACTTTTCTTAATACTTATAACTTCTTTTTATCTCTAAGCTTTAGTAATTCTAAAAGCTGAAATTCCATCTTCTTTTCTTACTTTACTTCCTCACTTTTCTTAATACTTATAACTTCTTTTTATCTCTAAGTTTTAGTAATTCTAAAAGCTGAAATTCCATCTTCTTTTCTTACTTTACTTCCTCACTTTTCTAAATACTTATAACTTCTTTTTATCTCTAAGTTTTAGTAATTCTAAAAGCTGAAATTCCATCTTCTTTTCTTACTTTACTTCCTCACTTTTCTAAATACTTATAACTTCTTTTTATCTCTAAGCTTTAGTAATTCTAAAACAGTAATTCCATCTTCTTTTCTTACTTTACTTCCTCACTTTTCTAAATACTTATAACTTCTTTTTATCTCTAAGCTTTAGTAATTCTAAAACAGTAATTCCATCTTCTTTTCTTACTTTACTTCCTCACTTTTCTAAATACTTATAACTTCTTTTTATCTCTAAGTTTTAGTAATTCTAAAACAGTAATTCCATCTTCTTTTCTTACTTTACTTCCTCACTTTTCTAAATACTTATAACTTCTTTTTATCTCTAAGCTTTAGTAATTCTAAAACAGTAATTCCATCTTCTTTTCTTACTTTACTTCCTCACTTTTCTAAATACTTATAACTTCTTTTTATCTCTAAGTTTTAGTAATACTAAAAGCTGAAATTCCATCTTCTTTTCTTACTTTACTTCCTCACTTTTCTAAATACTTATAACTTCTTTTTATCTCTAAGCTTTAGTAATTCTAAAACAGTAATTCCATCTTCTTTTCTTACTTTACTTCCTCACTTTTCTAAATACTTATAACTTCTTTTTATCTCTAAGCTTTAGTAATTCTAAAAGCTGAAATTCCATCTTCTTTTCTTACTTTACTTCCTCACTTTTCTTAATACTTATAACTTCTTTTTATCTCTAAGCTTTAGTAATTCTAAAACAGTAATTCCATCTTCTTTTCTTACTTTACTTCCTCACTTTTCTAAATACTTATAACTTCTTTTTATCTCTAAGCTTTAGTAATTCTAAAACAGTAATTCCATCTTCTTTTCTTACTTTACTTCCTCACTTTTCTAAATACTTATAACTTCTTTTTATCTCTAAGCTTTAGTAATTCTAAAACAGTAATTCCATCTTCTTTTCTTACTTTACTTCCTCACTTTTCTAAATACTTATAACTTCTTTTTATCTCTAAGTTTTATTAATTCTAAAACAGTAATTCCATCTTCTTTTCTTACTTTACTTCCTCACTTTTCTAAATACTTATAACTTCTTTTTATCTCTAAGCTTTAGTAATTCTAAAACAGTAATTCCATCTTCTTTTCTTACTTTACTTCCTCACTTTTCTAAATACTTATAACTTCTTTTTATCTCTAAGCTTTAGTAATTCTAAAAGCTGAAATTCCATCTTCTTTTCTTACTTTACTTCCTCACTTTTCTTAATACTTATAACTTCTTTTTATCTCTAAGCTTTAGTAATTCTAAAACAGTAATTCCATCTTCTTTTCTTACTTTACTTCCTCACTTTTCTAAATACTTATAACTTCTTTTTATCTCTAAGCTTTAGTAATTCTAAAACAGTAATTCCATCTTCTTTTCTTACTTTACTTCCTCACTTTTCTAAATACTTATAACTTCTTTTTATCTCTAAATTTTAGTAATTCTAAAAGCTGAAATTCCATCTTCTTTTCTTACTTTACTTCCTCACTTTTCTAAATACTTATAACTTCTTTTTATCTCTAAGTTTTAGTAATTCTAAAAGCTGAAATTCCATCTTCTTTTCTTACTTTACTTCCTCACTTTTCTAAATACTTATAACTTCTTTTTATCTCTAAGTTTTAGTAATTCTAAAACAGTAATTCCATCTTCTTTTCTTACTTTACTTCCTCACTTTTCTTAATACTTATAACTTCTTTTTATCTCTAAGTTTTAGTAATTCTGAAACAGTAATTCCATCTTCTTTTCTTACTTTACTTCCTCACTTTTCTAAATACTTATAACTTCTTTTTATCTCTAAGTTTTAGTAATTCTAAAAGCTGAAATTCCATCTTCTTTTCTTACTTTACTTCCTCACTTTTCTAAATACTTATAACTTCTTTTTATCTCTAAGTTTTAGTAATTCTAAAAGCTGAAATTCCATCTTCTTTTCTTACTTTACTTCCTCACTTTTCTAAATACTTATAACTTCTTTTTATCTCTAAGTTTTAGTAATTCTAAAAGCTGAAATTCCATCTTCTTTTCTTACTTTACTTCCTCACTTTTCTAAATACTTATAACTTCTTTTTATCTCTAAGTTTTAGTAATTCTAAAACAGTAATTCCATCTTCTTTTCTTACTTTACTTCCTCACTTTTCTAAATACTTATAACTTCTTTTTATCTCTAAGTTTTAGTAATTCTAAAAGCTGAAATTCCATCTTCTTTTCTTACTTTACTTCCTCACTTTTCTAAATACTTATAACTTCTTTTTATCTCTAAGTTTTAGTAATTTTAAAAGCTGAAATTCTTTCTCATCTCCTTACTTTACTTCCTCACTTTTCTAAATACTTATAACTTCTTTTTATCTCTAAGTTTTAGTAATTCTAAAACAGTAATTCCATCTTCTTTTCTTACTTTACTTCCTCACTTTTCTAAATACTTATAACTTCTTTTTATCTCTAAGTTTTATTAATTCTAAAACAGTAATTCCATCTTCTTTTCTTACTTTACTTCCTCACTTTTCTAAATACTTATAACTTCTTTTTATCTCTAAGCTTTAGTAATACTAAAACAGTAATTCCATCTTCTTTTCTTACTTTACTTCCTCACTTTTCTAAATACTTATAACTTCTTTTTATCTCTAAGTTTTAGTAATTCTAAAAGCTGAAATTCCATCTTCTTTTCTTACTTTACTTCCTCACTTTTCTTAATACTTATAACTTCTTTTTATCTCTAAGTTTTAGTAATTCTAAAACAGTAATTCCATCTTCTTTTCTTACTTTACTTCCTCACTTTTCTAAATACTTATAACTTCTTTTTATCTCTAAGCTTTAGTAATTCTAAAACAGTAATTCCATCTTCTTTTCTTACTTTACTTCCTCACTTTTCTAAATACTTATAACTTCTTTTTATCTCTAAGCTTTAGTAATTCTAAAAGCTGAAATTCCATCTTCTTTTCTTACTTTACTTCCTCACTTTTCTAAATACTTATAACTTCTTTTTATCTCTAAGTTTTAGTAATACTAAAACAGTAATTCCATCTTCTTTTCTTACTTTACTTCCTCACTTTTCTAAATACTTATAACTTCTTTTTATCTCTAAGCTTTAGTAATTCTAAAAGCTGAAATTCCATCTTCTTTTCTTACTTTACTTCCTCACTTTTCTAAATACTTATAACTTCTTTTTATCTCTAAGTTTTAGTAATTCTAAAACAGTAATTCCATCTTCTTTTCTTACTTTACTTCCTCACTTTTCTAAATACTTATAACTTCTTTTTATCTCTAAGTTTTAGTAATTCAAACTGTAATTCCATCTTCTTTTCTTACTTTACTTCCTCACTTTTCTAAATACTTATAACTTCTTTTTATCTCTAAGCTTTAGTAATTCTAAAAGCTGAAATTCCATCTTCTTTTCTTACTTTACTTCCTCACTTTTCTAAATACTTATAACTTCTTTTTATCTCTAAGTTTTAGTAATTCTAAAAGCTGAAATTCCATCTTCTTTTCTTACTTTACTTCCTCACTTTTCTAAATACTTATAACTTCTTTTTATCTCTAAGTTTTAGTAATTCTAAAAGCTGAAATTCCATCTTCTTTTCTTACTTTACTTCCTCACTTTTCTTAATACTTATAACTTCTTTTTATCTCTAAGTTTTAGTAATTCTAAAACAGTAATTCCATCTTCTTTTCTTACTTTACTTCCTCACTTTTCTAAATACTTATAACTTCTTTTTATCTCTAAGCTTTAGTAATTCTAAAAGCTGAAATTCCATATTCTTTTCTTACTTTACTTCCTCACTTTTCTAAATACTTATAACTTCTTTTTATCTCTAAGTTTTAGTAATTCCAAAACTGTAATTCTTTCTCATCTCCTTACTTTACTTCTTCACTTTTCTAAATACTTATAACTTCTTTTTATCTCTAAGTTTTAGTAATTCCAAAACTGTAATTCTTTCTCATCTCCTTACTTTACTTCTTCACTTTTCTAAATACTTATAACTTCTTTTTATCTCTAAGTTTTAGTAATTCTAAAACTGTAATTCTTTCTTCTTTTCTTACATTACTTCCTCACTTTTCAAAATACTTATAACTTCTTTTTATCTCTAAGTTTTAGTAATTCTAAAACTGTAATTCTTTCTCATCTCCTTACATTACTTCCTCACTTTTCAAAATACTTATAACTTCTTTTTATCTCTAAGTTTTAGTAATTCTAAAACTGTAATTCTTTCTCATCTCCTTACATTACTTCCTCACTTTTCTAAATACTTATAACTTCTTTTTATCTCTAAGTTTTAGTAATTCCAAAACTGTAATTCTTTCTTCTTTTCTTACTTTACATCCTCACTTTTCAAAATACTTATAACTTCTTTTTATCTCTAAGTTTTAGTAATTCCAAAACTGTAATTCTTTCTCATCTCCTTACTTTACTTCCTCACTTTTCTAAATACTTATAACTTCTTTTTATCTCTAAGTTTTAGTAATTCCAAAACTGTAATTCTTTCTTCTTTTCTTACTTTACTTCCTCACTTTTCTAAATACTTTTAACTTCTTTTTATCTCTAAGCTTTAGTAATTCTAAAAGCTGAAATTCCATCTTCTTTTCTTACTTTACTTCCTCACTTTTCTTAATACTTATAACTTCTTTTTATCTCTAAGTTTTAGTAATTCTAAAAGCTGAAATTCCATCTTCTTTTCTTACTTTACTTCCTCACTTTTCTAAATACTTATAACTTCTTTTTATCTCTAAGTTTTAGTAATACTAAAAGCTGAAATTCCATCTTCTTTTCTTACTTTACTTCCTCACTTTTCTAAATACTTATAACTTCTTTTTATCTCTAAGTTTTAGTAATTCCAAAACTGTAATTCTTTCTTCTTTTCTTACTTTACTTCCTCACTTTTCTAAATACTTTTAACTTCTTTTTATCTCTAAGCTTTAGTAATTCTAAAAGCTGAAATTCCATCTTCTTTTCTTACTTTACTTCCTCACTTTTCTAAATACTTATAACTTCTTTTTATCTCTAAGCTTTAGTAATTCTAAAAGCTGAAATTCCATCTTCTTTTCTTACTTTACTTCCTCACTTTTCTTAATACTTATAACTTCTTTTTATCTCTAAGTTTTAGTAATTCTAAAAGCTGAAATTCCATCTTCTTTTCTTACTTTACTTCCTCACTTTTCTAAATACTTATAACTTCTTTTTATCTCTAAGTTTTAGTAATACTAAAAGCTGAAATTCCATCTTCTTTTCTTACTTTACTTCCTCACTTTTCTTAATACTTATAACTTCTTTTTATCTCTAAGTTTTAGTAATTCTAAAAGCTGAAATTCCATCTTCTTTTCTTACTTTACTTCCTCACTTTTCTAAATACTTATAACTTCTTTTTATCTCTAAGTTTTAGTAATTCTAAAACAGTAATTCCATCTTCTTTTCTTACTTTACTTCCTCACTTTTCTAAATACTTATAACTTCTTTTTATCTCTAAGCTTTAGTAATTCTAAAACAGTAATTCCATCTTCTTTTCTTACTTTACTTCCTCACTTTTCTAAATACTTATAACTTCTTTTTATCTCTAAGTTTTAGTAATTCTAAAAGCTGAAATTCCATCTTCTTTTCTTACTTTACTTCCTCACTTTTCTTAATACTTATAACTTCTTTTTATCTCTAAGTTTTAGTAATTCTGAAACAGTAATTCCATCTTCTTTTCTTACTTTACTTCCTCACTTTTCTTAATACTTATAACTTCTTTTTATCTCTAAGTTTTAGTAATTCTAAAAGCTGAAATTCCATCTTCTTTTCTTACTTTACTTCCTCACTTTTCTAAATACTTATAACTTCTTTTTATCTCTAAGCTTTAGTAATTCTAAAAGCTGAAATTCCATATTCTTTTCTTACTTTACTTCCTCACTTTTCTAAATACTTATAACTTCTTTTTATCTCTAAGCTTTAGTAATTCTAAAACAGTAATTCCATCTTCTTTTCTTACTTTACTTCCTCACTTTTCTTAATACTTATAACTTCTTTTTATCTCTAAGCTTTAGTAATTCTAAAAGCTGAAATTCCATCTTCTTTTCTTACTTTACTTCCTCACTTTTCTTAATACTTATAACTTCTTTTTATCTCTAAGTTTTAGTAATTCTAAAAGCTGAAATTCCATCTTCTTTTCTTACTTTACTTCCTCACTTTTCTAAATACTTATAACTTCTTTTTATCTCTAAGTTTTAGTAATTCTAAAAGCTGAAATTCCATCTTCTTTTCTTACTTTACTTCCTCACTTTTCTAAATACTTATAACTTCTTTTTATCTCTAAGTTTTAGTAATTCTAAAAGCTGAAATTCCATCTTCTTTTCTTACTTTACTTCCTCACTTTTCTAAATACTTATAACTTCTTTTATCTCTAAGTTTTAGTAATTCTAAAAGCTGAAATTCCATATTCTTTTCTTACTTTACTTCCTCACTTTTCTAAATACTTATAACTTCTTTTTATCTCTAAGCTTTAGTAATTCTAAAACAGTAATTCCATCTTCTTTTCTTACTTTACTTCCTCACTTTTCTAAATACTTATAACTTCTTTTTATCTCTAAGCTTTAGTAATTCTAAAACAGTAATTCCATCTTCTTTTCTTACTTTACTTCCTCACTTTTCTAAATACTTATAACTTCTTTTTATCTCTAAGTTTTAGTAATTCTAAAAGCTGAAATTCCATCTTCTTTTCTTACTTTACTTCTTCACTTTTCTAAATACTTATAACTTCTTTTTATCTCTAAGCTTTAGTAATTCTAAAAGCTGAAATTCCATCTTCTTTTCTTACTTTACTTCCTCACTTTTCTTAATACTTATAACTTCTTTTTATCTCTAAGTTTTAGTAATTCTAAAAGCTGAAATTCCATCTTCTTTTCTTACTTTACTTCCTCACTTTTCTAAATACTTATAACTTCTTTTTATCTCTAAGTTTTAGTAATTCTAAAAGCTGTAATTCCATCTTCTTTTCTTACTTTACTTCCTCACTTTTCTTAATACTTATAACTTCTTTTTATCTCTAAGTTTTAGTAATTCTAAAACTGTAATTCTTTCTTCTTTTCTTACTTTACTTCCTCACTTTTCTAAATACTTATAACTTCTTTTTATCTCTAAGTTTTAGTAATTCCAAAACTGTAATTCTTTCTTCTTTTCTTACTTTACTTCTTCACTTTTCTAAATACTTATAACTTCTTTTTATCTCTAAGTTTTAGTAATTCCAAAACTGTAATTCTTTCTTCTTTTCTTACTTTACTTCCTCACTTTTCTAAATACTTATAACTTCTTTTTATCTCTAAGTTTTAGTAATTCCAAAACTGTAATTCTTTCTCATCTCCTTACTTTACTTCTTCACTTTTCTAAATACTTATAACTTCTTTTTATCTCTAAGTTTTAGTAATTCCAAAACTGTAATTCTTTTTTCTTCTCCTTACTTTACTTCCTCACTTTTCTAAATACTTATAACTTCTTTTTATCTCTAAGTTTTAGTAATTCTAAAACTGTAATTTTTTATTTCTTTTCTTACTTTACTTCCTCACTTTTCTAAATACTTATAACTTCTTTTTATCTCTAAGTTTTAGTAATTCCAAAACTGTAATTCTTTCTCATCTCCTTACTTTACTTCCTCACTTTTCTAAATACTTATAACTTCTTTTTATCTCTAAGTTTTAGTAATTCTAAAACTGTAATTCTTTCTTCTTTTCTTACTTTACTTCCTCACTTTTCTAAATACTTATAACTTCTTTTTATCTCTAAGTTTTTAATTCTAAAACTGTAATTCTTTCTCATCTCTTTTCTTACTTTACTTCCTCACTTTTCAAAATACTTATAACTTCTTTTTATCTCTAAGTTTTAGTAATTCTAAAACTGTAATTCTTTCTCATCACCTTACTTTACTTCTTCACTTTTCTAAATACTTATAACTTCTTTTTATCTCTAAGTTTTAGTAATTCTAAAACTGTAATTTTTTATTTCTTTTCTTACTTTACTTCCTCACTTTTCAAAATACTTATAACTTCTTTTTATCTCTAAGTTTTAGTAATTCTAAAACTGTAATTCTTTCTCATCTCCTTACTTTACTTCCTCACTTTTCTAAATACTTATAACTTCTTTTTATCTCTAAGTTTTAGTAATTCTAAAACTGTAATTCTTTCTTTCTTTTCTTACTTTACTTCTTCACTTTTCTAAATACTTATAACTTCTTTTTATCTCTAAGTTTTAGTAATTCTAAAACTGTAATTTTTCTTCTTTTCTTACTTTACTTCCTCACTTTTCAAAATACTTATAACTTCTTTTTATCTCTAAGTTTAATTAATTCTAAAAACTGTAATTCTTTCTCATCTCCTTACTTTACTTCCTCACTTTTCTAAATACTTATAACTTCTTTTTATCTCTAAGTTTTAGTAATTCCAAAACTGTAATTCTTTCTTCTTTTCTTACTTTACTTCCTCACTTTTCTAAATACTTATAACTTCTTTTTATCTCTAAGTTTTAGTAATTCTAAAACTGTAATTTTTTATTTCTTTTCTTACTTTACTTCCTCACTTTTCAAAATACTTATAACTTCTTTTTATCTCTAAGTTTTAGTAATTCTAAAACTGTAATTCTTTCTCATCTCCTTACTTTACTTCTTCACTTTTCTAAATACTTATAACTTCTTTTTATCTCTAAGTTTTAGTAATTCTAAAACTGTAATTTTTTATTTCTTTTCTTACTTTACTTCCTCACTTTTCAAAATACTTATAACTTCTTTTTATCTCTAAGTTTTAGTAATTCTAAAACTGTAATTTTTTATTTCTTTTCTTACTTTACTTCCTCACTTTTCAAAATACTTATAACTTCTTTTTATCTCTAAGTTTTAGTAATTCTAAAACTGTAATTCTTTCTCATCACCTTACTTTACTTCTTCACTTTTCTAAATACTTATAACTTCTTTTTATCTCTAAGTTTTAGTAATTCTAAAACTGTAATTTTTTTTTCTTTTCTTACTTTACTTCTTCACTTTTCAAAATACTTATAACTTCTTTTTATCTCTAAGTTTAATTAATTCTAAAAACTGTAATTCTTTCTCATCTCCTTACTTTACTTCCTCACTTTTCTAAATACTTATAACTTCTTTTTATCTCTAAGTTTTAGTAATTCCAAAACTGTAATTCTTTCTTCTTTTCTTACTTTACTTCCTCACTTTTCTAAATACTTATAACTTCTTTTTATCTCTAAGTTTTAGTAATTCCAAAACTGTAATTTTTTATTTCTTTTCTTACTTTACTTCCTCACTTTTCTAAATACTTATAACTTCTTTTTATCTCTAAGTTTTAGTAATTCTAAAACTGTAATTCTTTCTCATCTCCTTACATTACTTCCTCACTTTTCAAATACTTATAACTTCTTTTTATCTCTAAGTTTTAGTAATTCTAAAACTGTAATTTTTTATTTCTTTTCTTACTTTACTTCCTCACTTTTCAAAATACTTATAACTTCTTTTTATCTCTAAGTTTTAGTAATTCTAAAACTGTAATTCTTTCTCATCTCCTTACATTACTTCCTCACTTTTCAAAATACTTATAACTTCTTTTTATCTCTAAGTTTTAGTAATTCTAAAACTGTAATTCTTTCTCATCACCTTACTTTACTTCTTCACTTTTCTAAATACTTATAACTTCTTTTTATCTCTAAGTTTTAGTAATTCTAAAACTGTAATTCTTTTTTCTTTTCTTACTTTACTTCCTCACTTTTCAAAATACTTATAACTTCTTTTTATCTCTAAGTTTTAGTAATTCTAAAACTGTAATTCTTTCTCATCACCTTACTTTACTTCTTCACTTTTCTAAATACTTATAACTTCTTTTTATCTCTAAGTTTTAGTAATTCCAAAACTGTAATTTTTTATTTCTTTTCTTACTTTACTTCCTCACTTTTCAAAATACTTATAACTTCTTTTTATCTCTAAGTTTTAGTAATTCTAAAACTGTAATTTTTTCTCATCTCCTTACTTTACTTCCTCACTTTTCTAAATACTTATAACTTCTTTTTATCTCTAAGTTTTAGTAATTCTAAAAACTGTAATTCTTTCTTCTTTTCTTACTTTACTTCTTCACTTTTCTAAATACTTATAACTTCTTTTTATCTCTAAGTTTTAGTAATTCTAAAACTGTAATTCTTTCTCATTTCCTTACTTTACTTCCTCACTTTTCTAAATACTTATAACTTCTTTTTATCTCTAAGTTTTAGTAATTCCAAAACTGTAATTCTTTCTCATCTTTTCTTACTTTACTTCTTCACTTTTCTAAATACTTATAACTTCTTTTTATCTCTAAGTTTTAGTAATTCCAAAACTGTAATTCTTTCTCATCTCCTTACTTTACTTCCTCACTTTTCTAAATACTTATAACTTCTTTTTATCTCTAAGTTTTAGTAATTCTAAAACTGTAATTCTTTCTCATTACCTTACTTTACTTCTTAACTTTTCTAAATACTTATAACTTCTTTTTATCTCTAAGTTTTAGTAATTCTAAAACTGTAATTCTTTCTCATCTCCTTACTTTACTTCTTCACTTTTCTAAATACTTATAACTTCTTTTTATCTCTAAGTTTTAGTAATTCTAAAACTGTAATTCTTTCTCATCACCTTACTTTACTTCTTCACTTTTCTAAATACTTATAACTTCTTTTTATCTCTAAGTTTTAGTAATTCTAAAACTGTAATTCTTTCTCATCACCTTACTTTACTTCCTCACTTTTCTAAATACTTATAACTTCTTTTTATCTCTAAGTTTTAGTAATTCCAAAACTGTAATTCTTTCTCATCTCCTTACTTTACTTCCTCACTTTTCTAAATACTTATAACTTCTTTTTATCTCTAAGTTTTAGTAATTCCAAAACTGTAATTCTTTCTCATCTCCTTACTTTACTTCTTCACTTTTCTAAATACTTATAACTTCTTTTTATCTCTAAGTTTTAGTAATTCTAAAACTGTAATTCTTTCTTCTTTTCTTACTTTACTTCTTCACTTTTCTAAATACTTATAACTTCTTTTTATCTCTAAGTTTTAGTAATTCTAAAACTGTAATTCTTTTTTCTTTTCTTACTTTACTTCCTCACTTTTCTAAATACTTATAACTTCTTTTTATCTCTAAGTTTTAGTAATTCTAAAACTGTAATTCTTTCTCATCACCTTACTTTACTTCTTCACTTTTCTAAATACTTATAACTTCTTTTTATCTCTAAGTTTTAGTAATTCTAAAACTGTAATTTTTTATTTCTTTTCTTACTTTACTTCCTCACTTTTCAAAATACTTATAACTTCTTTTTATCTCTAAGTTTTAGTAATTCTAAAACTGTAATTTTTTATTTCTTTTCTTACTTTACTTCCTCACTTTTCTAAATACTTATAACTTCTTTTTATCTCTAAGTTTTAGTAATTCTAAAAACTGTAATTCTTTCTTCTTTTCTTACTTTACTTCTTCACTTTTCTAAATACTTATAACTTCTTTTTATCTCTAAGTTTTAGTAATTCTAAAACTGTAATTCTTTCTCATCTCCTTACTTTACTTCCTCACTTTTCTAAATACTTATAACTTCTTTTTATCTCTAAGTTTTAGTAATTCCAAAACTGTAATTCTTTCTCATCACCTTACTTTACTTCTTCACTTTTCTAAATACTTATAACTTCTTTTTATCTCTAAGTTTTAGTAATTCCAAAACTGTAATTCTTTCTCATCTCCTTACTTTACTTCCTCACTTTTCTAAATACTTATAACTTCTTTTTATCTCTAAGTTTTAGTAATTCTAAAACTGTAATTCTTTCTCATCACCTTACTTTACTTCTTCACTTTTCTAAATACTTATAACTTCTTTTTATCTCTAAGTTTTAGTAATTCTAAAACTGTAATTTTTTATTTCTTTTCTTACTTTACTTCCTCACTTTTCTAAATACTTATAACTTCTTTTTATCTCTAAGTTTTAGTAATTCTAAAACTGTAATTCTTTCTTCTTTTCTTACTTTACTTCCTCACTTTTCTAAATACTTATAACTTCTTTTTATCTCTAAGTTTTAGTAATTCTAAAACTGTAATTCTTTTTTCTTTTCTTACTTTACTTCCTCACTTTTCTAAATACTTATAACTTCTTTTTATCTCTAAGTTTTAGTAATTCCAAAACTGTAATTCTTTTTTCTTTTCTTACTTTACTTCTTCACTTTTCTAAATACTTATAACTTCTTTTTATCTCTAAGTTTTAGTAATTCTAAAACTGTAATTCTTTCTTCTTTTCTTACTTTACTTCCTCACTTTTCTAAATACTTATAACTTCTTTTTATCTCTAAGTTTTAGTAATTCTAAAACTGTAATTCTTTCTCATCTTTTCTTACTTTACTTCCTCACTTTTCTAAATACTTATAACTTCTTTTTATCTCTAAGTTTTAGTAATTCTAAAACTGTAATTCTTTCTCATCTCCTTACTTTACTTCTTCACTTTTCTAAATACTTATAACTTCTTTTTATCTCTAAGTTTTAGTAATTCTAAAACTGTAATTCTTTATTTCTTTTCTTACTTTACTTCCTCACTTTTCTAAATACTTATAACTTCTTTTTATCTCTAAGTTTTAGTAATTCTAAAACTGTAATTTTTTATTTCTTTTCTTACTTTACTTCCTCACTTTTCAAAATACTTATAACTTCTTTTTATCTCTAAGTTTAATTAATTCTAAAAACTGTAATTCTTTCTCATCACTTACTTTACTTCCTCACTTTTCTAAATACTTACTTTACTTCCTCACTTTTCTAAATACTTATAACTTCTTTTTATCTCTAAGTTTTAGTAATTCCAAAACTGTAATTCTTTTTTCTTTTCTTACTTTACTTCCTCACTTTTCAAAATACTTATAACTTCTTTTTATCTCTAAGTTTTAGTAATTCTAAAACTGTTATTCTTTTATCTTTTCTTACTTTACTTCCTCACTTTTCTAAATACTTATAACTTCTTTTTATCTCTAAGTTTTAGTAATTCTAAAACTGTAATTCTTTCTTCTTTTCTTACTTTGCTTCTTCACTTTTCTAAATACTTATAACTTCTTTTTATCTCTAAGTTTTAGTAATTCTAAAACTGTAATTCTTTCTCATCTCCTTACTTTACTTCTTCACTTTTCTAAATACTTATAACTTCTTTTTATCTCTAAGTTTAAGTAATTCTAAAACTGTAATTCTTTCTTCTTTTCTTACTTTACTTCCTCACTTTTCTAAATACTTATAACTTCTTTTTATCTCTAAGTTTAATTAATTCTAAAACTGTAATTCTTTCTTCTTTTCTTACTTTACTTCCTCACTTTTCTAAATACTTATAACTTCTTTTTATCTCTAAGTTTAATTAATTCTAAAACTGTAATTTTTTATTTCTTTTCTTACTTTACTTCCTCACTTTTCTAAATACTTATAACTTCTTTTTATCTCTAAGTTTTAGTAATTCTAAAAACTGTAATTCTTTCTCATCTCCTTACTTTACTTCCTCACTTTTCTAAATACTTATAACTTCTTTTTATCTCTAAGTTTTAGTAATTCCAAAACTGTAATTCTTTTTTCTTTTCTTACTTTACTTCCTCACTTTTCTAAATACTTATAACTTCTTTTTATCTCTAAGTTTTAGTAATTCCAAAACTGTAATTCTTTTATCTTTTCTTTCTTTACTTCCTCACTTTTCTAAATACTTATAACTTCTTTTTATCTCTAAGTTTTAGTAATTCTAAAACTGTAATTCTTTCTTCTTTTCTTACTTTGCTTCTTCACTTTTCTAAATACTTATAACTTCTTTTTATCTCTAAGTTTTAGTAATTCTAAAACTGTAATTCTTTCTCATCTCCTTACTTTACTTCTTCACTTTTCTAAATACTTATAACTTCTTTTTATCTCTAAGTTTAATTAATTCTAAAACTGTAATTCTTTCTTCTTTTCTTACTTTACTTCCTCACTTTTCTAAATACTTATAACTTCTTTTTATCTCTAAGTTTTAGTAATTCCAAAACTGTAATTTTTCTTCTTTTCTTACTTTACTTCCTCACTTTTCTAAATACTTATAACTTCTTTTTATCTCTAAGTTTAATTAATTCTAAAACTGTAATTCTTTCTTCTTTTCTTACTTTACTTCCTCACTTTTCTAAATACTTATAACTTCTTTTTATCTCTAAGTTTAATTAATTCTAAAACTGTAATTCTTTCTTCTTTTCTTACTTTACTTCCTCACTTTTCTAAATACTTATAACTTCTTTTTATCTCTAAGTTTTAGTAATTCCAAAACTGTAATTCTTTTTTCTTTTCTTACTTTACTTCCTCACTTTTCTAAATACTTATAACTTCTTTTTATCTCTAAGTTTTAGTAATTCCAAAACTGTAATTCTTTTTTCTTTTCTTACTTTACTTCCTCACTTTTCTAAATACTTATAACTTCTTTTTATCTCTAAGTTTTAGTAATTCCAAAACTGTAATTCTTTCTTCTTTTCTTACTTTACTTCCTCACTTTTCTAAATACTTATAACTTCTTTTTATCTCTAAGTTTTAGTAATTCCAAAACTGTAATTCTTTCTCATCTCCTTACTTTACTTCTTCACTTTTCTAAATACTTATAACTTCTTTTTATCTCTAAGTTTTAGTAATTCTAAAACTGTAATTCTTTCTTCTTTTCTTACTTTGCTTCTTCACTTTTCTAAATACTTATAACTTCTTTTTATCTCTAAGTTTTAGTAATTCTAAAACTGTAATTCTTTCTCATCTCCTTACTTTACTTCTTCACTTTTCTAAATACTTATAACTTCTTTTTATCTCTAAGTTTAATTAATTCCAAAACTGTAATTTTTCTTCTTTTCTTACTTTACTTCCTCACTTTTCAAAATACTTATAACTTCTTTTTATCTCTAAGTTTAATTAATTCTAAAAACTGTAATTCTTTCTCATCTCCTTACTTTACTTCCTCACTTTTCTAAATACTTATAACTTCTTTTTATCTCTAAGTTTTAGTAATTCTAAAACTGTAATTCTTTCTTCTTTTCTTACTTTACTTCCTCACTTTTCTAAATACTTATAACTTCTTTTTATCTCTAAGTTTTAGTAATTCTAAAACTGTTATTCTTTTATCTTTTCTTTCTTTACTTCCTCACTTTTCAAAATACTTATAACTTCTTTTTATCTCTAAGTTTTAGTAATTCTAAAACTGTAATTTTTTATTTCTTTTCTTACTTTACTTCCTCACTTTTCTAAATACTTATAAATTCTTTTTATCTCTAAGTTTTAGTAATTCTAAAACTGTAATTCTTTCTTCTTTTCTTACTTTACTTCCTCACTTTTCTAAATACTTATAACTTCTTTTTATCTCTAAGTTTTAGTAATTCTAAAACGATAATTCTTTTTTCTTTTCTTACTTTACTTCTTCACTTTTCTAAATACTTATAACTTCTTTTTATCTCTAAGTTTTAGTAATTCCAAAACTGTAATTCTTTATTTCTTTTCTTACTTTACTTCCTCACTTTTCTAAATACTTATAACTTCTTTTTATCTCTAAGTTTAATTAATTCTAAAACTGTAATTCTTTCTTCTTTTCTTACTTTACTTCCTCACTTTTCTAAATACTTATAACTTCTTTTTATCTCTAAGTTTAATTAATTCTAAAACGATAATTCTTTTTTCTTTTCTTACTTTACTTCTTCACTTTTCTAAATACTTATAACTTCTTTTTATCTCTAAGTTTCAGTAATTCTAAAACTGTAATTTTTTATTTCTTTTCTTACTTTACTTCCTCACTTTTCTAAATACTTATAACTTCTTTTTATCTCTAAGTTTTAGTAATTCTAAAACTGTAATTCTTTCTTCTTTTCTTACTTTACTTCCTCACTTTTCTAAATACTTATAACTTCTTTTTATCTCTAAGTTTTAGTAATTCTAAAACTGTTATTCTTTTATCTTTTCTTTCTTTACTTCCTAACTTTTCTAAATACTTATAACTTCTTTTTATCTCTAAGTTTTAGTAATTCCAAAACTGTAATTCTTTCTCATCTCCTTACTTTACTTCTTCACTTTTCAAAATACTTATAACTTCTTTTTATCTCTAAGTTTTAGTAATTCTAAAACTGTAATTCTTTTCTTCTTTTCTGACTTTACTTCCTCACTTTTCTAAATACTTATAACTTCTTTTTATCTCTAAGTTTTAGTAATTCTAAAACTGTAATTCTTTCTTCTTTTCTTACTTTACTTCCTCACTTTTCTAAATACTTATAACTTCTTTTTATCTCTAAGTTTTAGTAATTCTAAAACTGTAATTCTTTCTTCTTTTCTTACTTTGCTTCTTCACTTTTCTAAATACTTATAACTTCTTTTTATCTCTAAGTTTTAGTAATTCTAAAACTGTAATTCTTTCTCATCTCCTTACTTTACTTCTTCACTTTTCTAAATACTTATAACTTCTTTTTATCTCTAAGTTTTAGTAATTCTAAAACTGTAATTCTTTCTTCTTTTCTTACTTTACTTCCTCACTTTTCTAAATACTTATAACTTCTTTTTATCTCTAAGTTTTAGTAATTCTAAAACTGTAATTCTTTCTTCTTTTCTTACTTTACTTCCTCACTTTTCTAAATACTTATAACTTCTTTTTATCTCTAAGTTTAATTAATTCTAAAACTGTAATTTTTTATTTCTTTTCTTACTTTACTTCCTCACTTTTCAAAATACTTATAACTTCTTTTTATCTCTAAGTTTTAGTAATTCTAAAAACTGTAATTCTTTCTCATCTCCTTACTTTACTTCCTCACTTTTCTAAATACTTATAACTTCTTTTTATCTCTAAGTTTTAGTAATTCCAAAACTGTAATTCTTTTTTCTTTTCTTACTTTACTTCCTCACTTTTCTAAATACTTATAACTTCTTTTTATCTCTAAGTTTTAGTAATTCCAAAACTGTAATTCTTTTATCTTTTCTTTCTTTACTTCCTCACTTTTCTAAATACTTATAACTTCTTTTTATCTCTAAGTTTTAGTAATTCTAAAACTGTAATTCTTTCTTCTTTTCTTACTTTGCTTCTTCACTTTTCTAAATACTTATAACTTCTTTTTATCTCTAAGTTTTAGTAATTCTAAAACTGTAATTCTTTCTCATCTCCTTACTTTACTTCTTCACTTTTCTAAATACTTATAACTTCTTTTTATCTCTAAGTTTAATTAATTCTAAAACTGTAATTCTTTCTTCTTTTCTTACTTTACTTCCTCACTTTTCTAAATACTTATAACTTCTTTTTATCTCTAAGTTTTAGTAATTCCAAAACTGTAATTTTTCTTCTTTTCTTACTTTACTTCCTCACTTTTCTAAATACTTATAACTTCTTTTTATCTCTAAGTTTAATTAATTCTAAAAACTGTAATTCTTTCTTCTTTTCTTACTTTACTTCCTCACTTTTCTAAATACTTATAACTTCTTTTTATCTCTAAGTTTAATTAATTCTAAAACTGTAATTCTTTCTTCTTTTCTTACTTTACTTCCTCACTTTTCTAAATACTTATAACTTCTTTTTATCTCTAAGTTTTAGTAATTCCAAAACTGTAATTCTTTTTTCTTTTCTTACTTTACTTCCTCACTTTTCTAAATACTTATAACTTCTTTTTATCTCTAAGTTTTAGTAATTCCAAAACTGTAATTCTTTTTTCTTTTCTTACTTTACTTCCTCACTTTTCTAAATACTTATAACTTCTTTTTATCTCTAAGTTTAATTAATTCTAAAAACTGTAATTCTTTCTTCTTTTCTTACTTTACTTCCTCACTTTTCTAAATACTTATAACTTCTTTTTATCTCTAAGTTTTAGTAATTCCAAAACTGTAATTCTTTCTCATCTCCTTACTTTACTTCTTCACTTTTCTAAATACTTATAACTTCTTTTTATCTCTAAGTTTTAGTAATTCTAAAACTGTAATTCTTTCTTCTTTTCTTACTTTGCTTCTTCACTTTTCTAAATACTTATAACTTCTTTTTATCTCTAAGTTTTAGTAATTCTAAAACTGTAATTCTTTCTCATCTCCTTACTTTACTTCTTCACTTTTCTAAATACTTATAACTTCTTTTTATCTCTAAGTTTTAGTAATTCCAAAACTGTAATTTTTCTTCTTTTCTTACTTTACTTCCTCACTTTTCAAAATACTTATAACTTCTTTTTATCTCTAAGTTTAATTAATTCTAAAAACTGTAATTCTTTCTCATCTCCTTACTTTACTTCCTCACTTTTCTAAATACTTATAACTTCTTTTTATCTCTAAGTTTTAGTAATTCTAAAACTGTAATTCTTTCTCATCTCCTTACTTTACTTCTTCACTTTTCTAAATACTTATAACTTCTTTTTATCTCTAAGTTTTAGTAATTCCAAAACTGTAATTTTTCTTCTTTTCTTACTTTACTTCCTCACTTTTCAAAATACTTATAACTTCTTTTTATCTCTAAGTTTAATTAATTCTAAAAACTGTAATTCTTTCTTCTTTTCTTACTTTACTTCTTCACTTTTCTAAATACTTATAACTTCTTTTTATCTCTAAGTTTTAGTAATTCTAAAACTGTAATTCTTTATTTCTTTTCTTACTTTACTTCCTCACTTTTCTAAATACTTATAACTTCTTTTTATCTCTAAGTTTTAGTAATTCTAAAACTGTTATTCTTTTATCTTTTCTTTCTTTACTTCCTCACTTTTCAAAATACTTATAACTTCTTTTTATCTCTAAGTTTTAGTAATTCTAAAACTGTAATTTTTTATTTCTTTTCTTACTTTACTTCCTCACTTTTCTAAATACTTATAAATTCTTTTTATCTCTAAGTTTTAGTAATTCTAAAACTGTAATTCTTTCTTCTTTTCTTACTTTACTTCCTCACTTTTCTAAATACTTATAACTTCTTTTTATCTCTAAGTTTTAGTAATTCTAAAACGATAATTCTTTTTTCTTTTCTTACTTTACTTCTTCACTTTTCTAAATACTTATAACTTCTTTTTATCTCTAAGTTTTAGTAATTCCAAAACTGTAATTCTTTATTTCTTTTCTTACTTTACTTCCTCACTTTTCTAAATACTTATAACTTCTTTTTATCTCTAAGTTTAATTAATTCTAAAACTGTAATTCTTTCTTCTTTTCTTACTTTACTTCCTCACTTTTCTAAATACTTATAACTTCTTTTTATCTCTAAGTTTAATTAATTCTAAAACGATAATTCTTTTTTCTTTTCTTACTTTACTTCTTCACTTTTCTAAATACTTATAACTTCTTTTTATCTCTAAGTTTTAGTAATTCTAAAACTGTAATTTTTTATTTCTTTTCTTACTTTACTTCCTCACTTTTCTAAATACTTATAACTTCTTTTTATCTCTAAGTTTTAGTAATTCTAAAACTGTAATTCTTTCTTCTTTTCTTACTTTACTTCCTCACTTTTCTAAATACTTATAACTTCTTTTTATCTCTAAGTTTTAGTAATTCTAAAACTGTTATTCTTTTATCTTTTCTTTCTTTACTTCCTAACTTTTCTAAATACTTATAACTTCTTTTTATCTCTAAGTTTTAGTAATTCCAAAACTGTAATTCTTTCTCATCTCCTTACTTTACTTCTTCACTTTTCAAAATACTTATAACTTCTTTTTATCTCTAAGTTTTAGTAATTCTAAAACTGTAATTCTTTTCTTCTTTTCTTACTTTACTTCCTCACTTTTCTAAATACTTATAACTTCTTTTTATCTCTAAGTTTTAGTAATTCTAAAACTGTAATTCTTTCTTCTTTTCTTACTTTACTTCCTCACTTTTCTAAATACTTATAACTTCTTTTTATCTCTAAGTTTTAGTAATTCTAAAACTGTAATTCTTTCTTCTTTTCTTACTTTGCTTCTTCACTTTTCTAAATACTTATAACTTCTTTTTATCTCTAAGTTTTAGTAATTCTAAAACTGTAATTCTTTCTCATCTCCTTACTTTACTTCTTCACTTTTCTAAATACTTATAACTTCTTTTTATCTCTAAGTTTTAGTAATTCTAAAACTGTAATTCTTTCTTCTTTTCTTACTTTACTTCCTCACTTTTCTAAATACTTATAACTTCTTTTTATCTCTAAGTTTTAGTAATTCTAAAACTGTAATTCTTTCTTCTTTTCTTACTTTACTTCCTCACTTTTCTAAATACTTATAACTTCTTTTTATCTCTAAGTTTTAGTAAATCTAAAACTGTAATTCTTTCTTCTTTTCTTACTTTACTTCCTCACTTTTCTAAATACTTATAACTTCTTTTTATCTCTAAATTTTAGTAATTCTAAAACGATAATTCTTTTTTCTTTTCTTACTTTACTTCTTCACTTTTCTAAATACTTATAACTTCTTTTTATCTCTAAGTTTTAGTAATTCTAAAACTGTAATTCTTTCTTCTTTTCTTACTTTACTTCCTCACTTTTCTAAATACTTATAACTTCTTTTTATCTCTAAGTTTTAGTAATTCTAAAACTGTAATTCTTTCTTCTTTTCTTACTTTACTTCCTCACTTTTCTAAATACTTATAACTTCTTTTTATCTCTAAGTTTTAGTAATTCTAAAACGATAATTCTTTTTTCTTTTCTTACTTTACTTCTTCACTTTTCTAAATACTTATAACTTCTTTTTATCTCTAAGTTTTAGTAATTCTAAAACTGTAATTTTTTATTTCTTTTCTTACTTTACTTCCTCACTTTTCTAAATACTTATAACTTCTTTTTATCTCTAAGTTTTAGTAATTCTAAAACTGTAATTCTTTCTTCTTTTCTTACTTTACTTCCTCACTTTTCTAAATACTTATAACTTCTTTTTATCTCTAAGTTTTAGTAATTCTAAAACTGTTATTCTTTTATCTTTTCTTTCTTTACTTCCTCACTTTTCTAAATACTTATAACTTCTTTTTATCTCTAAGTTTAATTAATTCTAAAAACTGTAATTCTTTCTTCTTTTCTTACTTTACTTCCTCACTTTTCTAAATACTTATAACTTCTTTTTATCTCTAAGTTTTAGTAATTCCAAAACTGTAATTTTTCTTCTTTTCTTACTTTACTTCCTCACTTTTCTAAATACTTATAACTTCTTTTTATCTCTAAGTTTTAGTAATTCTAAAACTGTAATTTTTTATTTCTTTTCTTACTTTACTTCCTCACTTTTCTAAATACTTATAACTTCTTTTTATCTCTAAGTTTTAGTAATTCCAAAACTGTAATTCTTTCTTCTTTTCTTTCTTTACTTCTTCACTTTTCTAAATACTTATAACTTCTTTTTATCTCTAAGTTTAATTAATTCTAAAACTGTAATTCTTTATTTCTTTTCTTACTTTACTTCCTCACTTTTCTAAATACTTATAACTTCTTTTTATCTCTAAGTTTTAGTAATTCTAAAACTGTAATTCTTTCTCATCTCCTTACTTTACTTCCTCACTTTTCTAAATACTTATAACTTCTTTTTATCTCTAAGTTTTAGTAATTCCAAAACTGTAATTCTTTCTTCTTTTCTTACTTTACTTCCTCACTTTTCTAAATACTTATAACTTCTTTTTATCTCTAAGTTTTAGTAATTCTAAAACTGTAATTCTTTCTTCTTTTCTTACTTTACTTCCTCACTTTTCAAAATACTTATAACTTCTTTTTATCTCTAAGTTTAATTAATTCTAAAACTGTAATTCTTTCTTCTTTTCTTACTTTACTTCCTCACTTTTCTAAATACTTATAACTTCTTTTTATCTCTAAGTTTTAGTAATTCCAAAACTGTAATTTTTCTTCTTTTCTTACTTTACTTCCTCACTTTTCTAAATACTTATAACTTCTTTTTATCTCTAAGTTTAATTAATTCTAAAAACTGTAATTCTTTCTTCTTTTCTTACTTTACTTCCTCACTTTTCTAAATACTTATAACTTCTTTTTATCTCTAAGTTTTAGTAATTCCAAAACTGTAATTCTTTCTTCTTTTCTTACTTTACTTCCTCACTTTTCTAAATACTTATAACTTCTTTTTATCTCTAAGTTTTAGTAATTCTAAAACTGTAATTCTTTCTTCTTTTCTTACTTTACTTCCTCACTTTTCTAAATACTTATAACTTCTTTTTATCTCTAAGTTTTAGTAATTCCAAAACTGTAATTCTTTTTTCTTTTCTTACTTTACTTCCTCACTTTTCTAAATACTTATAACTTCTTTTTATCTCTAAGTTTTAGTAATTCCAAAACTGTAATTCTTTTTTCTTTTCTTACTTTACTTCTTCACTTTTCTAAATACTTATAACTTCTTTTTATCTCTAAGTTTTAGTAATTCTAAAACTGTAATTCTTTCTTCTTTTCTTACTTTACTTCCTAACTTTTCTAAATACTTATAACTTCTTTTTATCTCTAAGTTTTAGTAATTCCAAAACTGTAATTCTTTCTTCTTTTCTTACTTTACTTCCTCACTTTTCTAAATACTTATAACTTCTTTTTATCTCTAAGTTTAATTAATTCTAAAAACTGTAATTCTTTTTTCTTTTCTTACTTTACTTCCTCACTTTTCTAAATACTTATAACTTCTTTTTATCTCTAAGTTTTAGTAATTCCAAAACTGTAATTCTTTTTTCTTTTCTTACTTTACTTCCTCACTTTTCTAAATACTTATAACTTCTTTTTATCTCTAAGTTTTAGTAATTCCAAAACTGTAATTCTTTTTTCTTTTCTTACTTTACTTCCTCACTTTTCTAAATACTTATAACTTCTTTTTATCTCTAAGTTTTAGTAATTCCAAAACTGTAATTCTTTTTTCTTTTCTTACTTTACTTCCTCACTTTTCTAAATACTTATAACTTCTTTTTATCTCTAAGTTTTAGTAATTCCAAAACTGTAATTCTTTTTTCTTTTCTTACTTTACTTCTTCACTTTTCTAAATACTTATAACTTCTTTTTATCTCTAAGTTTTAGTAATTCTAAAACTGTAATTCTTTCTTCTTTTCTTACTTTACTTCCTAACTTTTCTAAATACTTATAACTTCTTTTTATCTCTAAGTTTTAGTAATTCTAAAACTGTAATTCTTTCTTCTTTTCTTACTTTACTTCTTCAATTTTCTAAATACTTATAACTTCTTTTTATCTCTAAGTTTTAGTAATTCTAAAACTGTAATTCTTTATTTCTTTTCTTACTTTACTTCCTCACTTTTCTAAATACTTATAACTTCTTTTTATCTCTAAGTTTTAGTAATTCCAAAACTGTAATTCTTTCTTCTTTTCTTACTTTACTTCCTCACTTTTCTAAATACTTATAACTTCTTTTTATCTCTAAGTTTAATTAATTCCAAAACTGTAATTCTTTTTTCTTTTCTTACTTTACTTCCTCACTTTTCTAAATACTTATAACTTCTTTTTATCTCTAAGTTTAATTAATTCTAAAAACTGTAATTCTTTCTTCTTTTCTTACTTTACTTCCTAACTTTTCTAAATACTTATAACTTCTTTTTATCTCTAAGTTTAATTAATTCTAAAACTGTAATTCTTTCTTCTTTTCTTACTTTACTTCCTCACTTTTCTAAATACTTATAACTTCTTTTTATCTCTAAGTTTTAGTAATTCCAAAACTGTAATTCTTTCTTCTTTTCTTACTTTACTTCCTCACTTTTCTAAATACTTATAACTTCTTTTTATCTCTAAGTTTTAGTAATTCCAAAACTGTAATTCTTTTTTCTTTTCTTACTTTACTTCCTCACTTTTCTAAATACTTATAACTTCTTTTTATCTCTAAGTTTTAGTAATTCCAAAACTGTAATTCTTTCTTCTTTTCTTACTTTACTTCCTCACTTTTCTAAATACTTATAACTTCTTTTTATCTCTAAGTTTTAGTAATTCTAAAACTGTAATTCTTTCTTCTTTTCTTACTTTACTTCCTCACTTTTCTAAATACTTATAACTTCTTTTTATCTCTAAGTTTTAGTAATTCCAAAACTGTAATTTTTCTTCTTTCTTACTTTACTTCCTCACTTTTCTAAATACTTATAACTTCTTTTTATCTCTAAGTTTAATTAATTCTAAAAACTGTAATTCTTTCTTCTTTTCTTACTTTACTTCCTCACTTTTCTAAATACTTATAACTTCTTTTTATCTCTAAGTTTAATTAATTCTAAAAACTGTAATTCTTTTTTCTTTTCTTACTTTACTTCCTCACTTTTCTAAATACTTATAACTTCTTTTTATCTCTAAGTTTTAGTAATTCCAAAACTGTAATTCTTTTTTCTTTTCTTACTTTACTTCCTCACTTTTCTAAATACTTATAACTTCTTTTTATCTCTAAGTTTTAGTAATTCCAAAACTGTATTTCTTTTTTCTTTTCTTACTTTACTTCCTCACTTTTCTAAATACTTATAACTTCTTTTTATCTCTAAGTTTTAGTAATTCCAAAACTGTAATTCTTTCTCATCTCCTTACTTTACTTCCTCACTTTTCTAAATACTTATAACTTCTTTTTATCTCTAAGTTTTAGTAATTCTAAAACTGTAATTCTTTCTTCTTTTCTTACTTTACTTCTTCACTTTTCTAAATACTTATAACTTCTTTTTATCTCTAAGTTTTAGTAATTCTAAAACTGTAATTCTTTCTTCTTTTCTTACTTTACTTCCTAACTTTTCTAAATACTTATAACTTCTTTTTATCTCTAAGTTTTAGTAATTCCAAAACTGTAATTCTTTCTTCTTTTCTTACTTTACTTCCTCACTTTTCTAAATACTTATAACTTCTTTTTATCTCTAAGTTTTAGTAATTCTAAAACTGTAATTCTTTCTCATCTCCTTACTTTACTTCCTCACTTTTCTAAATACTTATAACTTCTTTTTATCTCTAAGTTTTAGTAATTCCAAAACTGTAATTCTTTCTTCTTTTCTTACTTTACTCCCTCACTTTTCAAAATACTTATAACTTCTTTTTATCTCTAAGTTTTAGTAATTCCAAAACTGTAATTCTTTTTTCTTTTCTTACTTTACTTCCTCACTTTTCTAAATACTTATAACTTCTTTTTATCTCTAAGTTTAATTAATTCTAAAACTGTAATTCTTTCTTCTTTTCTTACTTTACTTCCTCACTTTTCTAAATACTTATAACTTCTTTTTATCTCTAAGTTTTAGTAATTCCAAAACTGTAATTCTTTTTTCTTTTCTTACTTTACTTCCTCACTTTTCTAAATACTTATAACTTCTTTTTATCTCTAAGTTTAATTAATTCTAAAAACTGTAATTCTTTCTTCTTTTCTTACTTTACTTCCTCACTTTTCTAAATACTTATAACTTCTTTTTATCTCTAAGTTTAATTAATTCTAAAACTGTAATTCTTTCTTCTTTTCTTACTTTACTTCCTCACTTTTCTAAATACTTATAACTTCTTTTTATCTCTAAGTTTAATTAATTCTAAAACTGTAATTCTTTTTTCTTTTCTTACTTTACTTCTTCACTTTTCTAAATACTTATAACTTCTTTTTATCTCTAAGTTTAATTAATTCCAAAACTGTAATTTTTTATTTCTTTTCTTACTTTACTTCCTCACTTTTCTAAATACTTATAACTTCTTTTTATCTCTAAGTTTTAGTAATTCCAAAACTGTAATTCTTTCTTCTTTTCTTACTTTACTTCCTCACTTTTCTAAATACTTATAACTTCTTTTTATCTCTAAGTTTTAGTAATTCTAAAACTGTTATTCTTTTATCTTTTCTTTCTTTACTTCCTCACTTTTCTAAATACTTATAACTTCTTTTTATCTCTAAGTTTTAGTAATTCTAAAACTGTAATTCTTTCTTCTTTTCTTACTTTGCTTCCTCACTTTTCTAAATACTTATAACTTCTTTTTATCTCTAAGTTTAATTAATTCTAAAACTGTAATTCTTTCTTCTTTTCTTACTTTGCTTCTTCACTTTTCTAAATACTTATAACTTCTTTTTATCTCTAAGTTTTAGTAATTCTAAAACTGTAATTCTTTATTTCTTTTCTTACTTTACTTCCTCACTTTTCTAAATACTTATAACTTCTTTTTATCTCTAAGTTTTAGTAATTCCAAAACTGTAATTCTTTCTTCTTTTCTTACTTTGCTTCCTCACTTTTCTAAATACTTATAACTTCTTTTTATCTCTAAGTTTAATTAATTCTAAAACTGTAATTCTTTCTTCTTTTCTTACTTTACTTCCTCACTTTTCTAAATACTTATAACTTCTTTTTATCTCTAAGTTTTAGTAATTCTAAAACTGTAATTCTTTATTTCTTTTCTTACTTTACTTCCTCACTTTTCTAAATACTTATAACTTCTTTTTATCTCTAAGTTTTAGTAATTCTAAAACTGTAATTCTTTCTTCTTTTCTTACTTTACTTCCTCACTTTTCTAAATACTTATAACTTCTTTTTATCTCTAAGTTTAGTAATTCTAAAACTGTAATTCTTTATTTCTTTTCTTACTTTACTTCCTCACTTTTCTAAATACTTATAACTTCTTTTTATCTCTAAGTTTAATTAATTCTAAAACTGTAATTCTTTCTTCTTTTCTTACTTTACTTCCTCACTTTTCTAAATACTTATAACTTCTTTTTATCTCTAAGTTTTAGTAATTCCAAAACTGTAATTCTTTTTTCTTTTCTTACTTTACTTCCTCACTTTTCTAAATACTTATAACTTCTTTTTATCTCTAAGTTTTAGTAATTCCAAAACTGTAATTCTTTTTTCTTTTCTTACTTTACTTCCTCACTTTTCTAAATACTTATAACTTCTTTTTATCTCTAAGTTTTAGTAATTCCAAAACTGTAATTCTTTCTTCTTTTCTTACTTTACTTCCTCACTTTTCTAAATACTTATAACTTCTTTTTATCTCTAAGTTTTAGTAATTCTAAAACTGTAATTCTTTCTTCTTTTCTTACTTTACTTCCTCACTTTTCTAAATACTTATAACTTCTTTTTATCTCTAAGTTTTAGTAATTCCAAAACTGTAATTCTTTTTTCTTTTCTTACTTTACTTCCTCACTTTTCTAAATACTTATAACTTCTTTTTATCTCTAAGTTTAATTAATTCCAAAACTGTAATTCTTTTTTCTTTTCTTACTTTACTTCTTCACTTTTCTAAATACTTATAACTTCTTTTTATCTCTAAGTTTTAGTAATTCTAAAACTGTAATTCTTTCTTCTTTTCTTACTTTACTTCCTCACTTTTCTAAATACTTATAACTTCTTTTTATCTCTAAGTTTTAGTAATTCCAAAACTGTAATTCTTTCTCATCTCCTTACTTTACTTCCTCACTTTTCTAAATACTTATAACTTCTTTTTATCTCTAAGTTTTAGTAATTCCAAAACTGTAATTCTTTCTTCTTTTCTTACTTTACTCCCTCACTTTTCAAAATACTTATAACTTCTTTTTATCTCTAAGTTTTAGTAATTCCAAAACTGTAATTCTTTTTTCTTTTCTTACTTTACTTCTTCACTTTTCTAAATACTTATAACTTCTTTTTATCTCTAAGTTTAATTAATTCCAAAACTGTAATTCTTTTATCTTTTCTTTCTTTACTTCCTCACTTTTCTAAATACTTATAACTTCTTTTTATCTCTAAGTTTTAGTAATTCTAAAACTGTAATTCTTTCTTCTTTTCTTACTTTGCTTCCTCACTTTTCTAAATACTTATAACTTCTTTTTATCTCTAAGTTTAATTAATTCTAAAACTGTAATTCTTTCTTCTTTTCTTACTTTGCTTCTTCACTTTTCTAAATACTTATAACTTCTTTTTATCTCTAAGTTTTAGTAATTCTAAAACTGTAATTCTTTATTTCTTTTCTTACTTTACTTCCTCACTTTTCTAAATACTTATAACTTCTTTTTATCTCTAAGTTTTAGTAATTCCAAAACTGTAATTCTTTCTTCTTTTCTTACTTTGCTTCCTCACTTTTCTAAATACTTATAACTTCTTTTTATCTCTAAGTTTAATTAATTCTAAAACTGTAATTCTTTCTTCTTTTCTTACTTTACTTCCTCACTTTTCTAAATACTTATAACTTCTTTTTATCTCTAAGTTTTAGTAATTCCAAAACTGTAATTCTTTTTTCTTTTCTTACTTTACTTCCTCACTTTTCTAAATACTTATAACTTCTTTTTATCTCTAAGTTTTAGTAATTCTAAAACTGTAATTCTTTCTTCTTTTCTTACTTTACTTCCTAACTTTTCTAAATACTTATAACTTCTTTTTATCTCTAAGTTTTAGTAATTCTAAAACTGTAATTCTTTCTTCTTTTCTTACTTTGCTTCCTCACTTTTCTAAATACTTATAACTTCTTTTTATCTCTAAGTTTAATTAATTCTAAAACTGTAATTCTTTCTTCTTTTCTTACTTTGCTTCTTCACTTTTCTAAATACTTATAACTTCTTTTTATCTCTAAGTTTTAGTAATTCTAAAACTGTAATTCTTTATTTCTTTTCTTACTTTACTTCCTCACTTTTCTAAATACTTATAACTTCTTTTTATCTCTAAGTTTTAGTAATTCCAAAACTGTAATTCTTTTTTCTTTTCTTACTTTACTTCCTCACTTTTCTAAATACTTATAACTTCTTTTTATCTCTAAGTTTAATTAATTCTAAAAACTGTAATTCTTTCTTCTTTTCTTACTTTACTTCCTCACTTTTCTAAATACTTATAACTTCTTTTTATCTCTAAGTTTAATTAATTCTAAAAACTGTAATTCTTTCTTCTTTTCTTACTTTACTTCCTCACTTTTCTAAATACTTATAACTTCTTTTTATCTCTAAGTTTAATTAATTCTAAAAACTGTAATTCTTTCTTCTTTTCTTACTTTACTTCATCACTTTTCTAAATACTTATAACTTCTTTTTATCTCTAAGTTTTAGTAATTCTAAAACTGTAATTCTTTCTTCTTTTCTTACTTTGCTTCCTCACTTTTCTAAATACTTATAACTTCTTTTTATCTCTAAGTTTAATTAATTCTAAAACTGTAATTCTTTCTTCTTTTCTTACTTTGCTTCTTCACTTTTCTAAATACTTATAACTTCTTTTTATCTCTAAGTTTTAGTAATTCTAAAACTGTAATTCTTTATTTCTTTTCTTACTTTACTTCCTCACTTTTCTAAATACTTATAACTTCTTTTTATCTCTAAGTTTTAGTAATTCCAAAACTGTAATTCTTTCTTCTTTTCTTACTTTGCTTCCTCACTTTTCTAAATACTTATAACTTCTTTTTATCTCTAAGTTTTAGTAATTCCAAAACTGTAATTCTTTTTTCTTTTCTTACTTTACTTCCTCACTTTTCTAAATACTTATAACTTCTTTTTATCTCTAAGTTTTAGTAATTCTAAAACTGTAATTTTTTATTTCTTTTCTTACTTTACTTCCTCACTTTTCTAAATACTTATAACTTCTTTTTATCTCTAAGTTTTAGTAATTCTAAAACTGTAATTCTTTCTTCTTTTCTTACTTTACTTCCTCACTTTTCTAAATACTTATAACTTCTTTTTATCTCTAAGTTTTAGTAATTCTAAAACTGTAATTTTTTATTTCTTTTCTTACTTTACTTCCTCACTTTTCTAAATACTTATAACTTCTTTTTATCTCTAAGTTTTAGTAATTCTAAAACTGTTATTCTTTTATCTTTTCTTTCTTTACTTCCTCACTTTTCTAAATACTTATAACTTCTTTTTATCTCTAAGTTTTAGTAATTCTAAAACTGTAATTCTTTCTTCTTTTCTTACTTTACTTCTTCACTTTTCTAAATACTTATAACTTCTTTTTATCTCTAAGTTTTAGTAATTCCAAAACTGTAATTCTTTATTTCTTTTCTTACTTTACTTCCTCACTTTTCTAAATACTTATAACTTCTTTTTATCTCTAAGTTTTAGTAATTCCAAAACTGTAATTCTTTCTCATCTCCTTACTTTACTTCCTCACTTTTCTAAATACTTATAACTTCTTTTTATCTCTAAGTTTTAGTAATTCCAAAACTGTAATTCTTTATTTCTTTTCTTACTTTACTTCCTCACTTTTCTAAATACTTATAACTTCTTTTTATCTCTAAGTTTTAGTAATTCTAAAACTGTAATTCTTTCTTCTTTTCTTACTTTGCTTCTTAACTTTTCTAAATACTTATAACTTCTTTTTATCTCTAAGTTTTAGTAATTCTAAAACTGTAATTCTTTATTTCTTTTCTTACTTTACTTCCTCACTTTTCTAAATACTTATAACTTCTTTTTATCTCTAAGTTTTAGTAATTCCAAAACTGTAATTCTTTCTCATCTCCTTACTTTACTTCCTCACTTTTCTAAATACTTATAACTTCTTTTTATCTCTAAGTTTTAGTAATTCCAAAACTGTAATTCTTTATTTCTTTTCTTACTTTACTTCCTCACTTTTCTAAATACTTATAACTTCTTTTTATCTCTAAGTTTTAGTAATTCCAAAACTGTAATTCTTTTTTCTTTTCTTACTTTACTTCCTCACTTTTCTAAATACTTATAACTTCTTTTTATCTCTAAGTTTAATTAATTCTAAAACTGTAATTCTTTTTTCTTTTCTTACTTTACTTCTTCACTTTTCTAAATACTTATAACTTCTTTTTATCTCTAAGTTTTAGTAATTCTAAAACTGTAATTCTTTCTTCTTTTCTTACTTTACTTCCTAACTTTTCTAAATACTTATAACTTCTTTTTATCTCTAAGTTTTAGTAATTCCAAAACTGTAATTTTTCTTCTTTTCTTACTTTACTTCCTCACTTTTCTAAATACTTATAACTTCTTTTTATCTCTAAGTTTTAGTAATTCCAAAACTGTAATTCTTTCTTCTTTTCTTACTTTACTTCTTCACTTTTCTAAATACTTATAACTTCTTTTTATCTCTAAGTTTTAGTAATTCTAAAACTGTAATTCTTTCTTCTTTTCTTACTTTACTTCCTCACTTTTCAAAATACTTATAACTTCTTTTTATCTCTAAGTTTAATTAATTCTAAAACTGTAATTTTTTATTTCTTTTCTTACTTTACTTCTTCACTTTTCAAAATACTTATAACTTCTTTTTATCTCTAAGTTTAATTAATTCTAAAAACTGTAATTCTTTCTTCTTTTCTTACTTTACTTCCTCACTTTTCTAAATACTTATAACTTCTTTTTATCTCTAAGTTTTAGTAATTCTAAAACTGTAATTCTTTCTTCTTTTCTTACTTTACTTCTTCACTTTTCTAAATACTTATAACTTCTTTTTATCTCTAAGTTTTAGTAATTCCAAAACTGTAATTCTTTATTTCTTTTCTTACTTTACTTCCTCACTTTTCTAAATACTTATAACTTCTTTTTATCTCTAAGTTTTAGTAATTCTAAAACTGTAATTCTTTCTTCTTTTCTTACTTTACTTCCTCACTTTTCTAAATACTTATAACTTCTTTTTATCTCTAAGTTTTAGTAATTCTAAAACTGTAATTCTTTCTTCTTTTCTTACTTTACTTCCTCACTTTTCTAAATACTTATAACTTCTTTTTATCTCTAAGTTTTAGTAATTCTAAAACTGTAATTCTTTCTTCTTTTCTTACTTTACTTCCTCACTTTTCTAAATACTTATAACTTCTTTTTATCTCTAAGTTTTAGTAATTCCAAAACTGTAATTCTTTTTTCTTTTCTTACTTTACTTCTTCACTTTTCTAAATACTTATAACTTCTTTTTATCTCTAAGTTTAATTAATTCCAAAACTGTAATTTTTTATTTCTTTTCTTACTTTACTTCCTCACTTTTCTAAATACTTATAACTTCTTTTTATCTCTAAGTTTTAGTAATTCTAAAACTGTAATTCTTTCTTCTTTTCTTACTTTACTTCCTCACTTTTCTAAATACTTATAACTTCTTTTTATCTCTAAGTTTTAGTAATTCTAAAACTGTTATTCTTTTATCTTTTCTTTCTTTACTTCCTCACTTTTCTAAATACTTATAACTTCTTTTTATCTCTAAGTTTAATTAATTCTAAAACTGTAATTCTTTCTTCTTTTCTTACTTTACTTCCTCACTTTTCTAAATACTTATAACTTCTTTTTATCTCTAAGTTTTAGTAATTCTAAAACTGTAATTTTTTATTTCTTTTCTTACTTTACTTCCTCACTTTTCTAAATACTTATAACTTCTTTTTATCTCTAAGTTTTAGTAATTCCAAAACTGTAATTCTTTCTTCTTTTCTTACTTTACTTCTTCACTTTTCTAAATACTTATAACTTCTTTTTATCTCTAAGTTTTAGTAATTCTAAAACTGTAATTCTTTATTTCTTTTCTTACTTTACTTCCTCACTTTTCTAAATACTTATAACTTCTTTTTATCTCTAAGTTTAGTAATTCTAAAACTGTAATTCTTTCTCATCTCCTTACTTTACTTCCTCACTTTTCTAAATACTTATAACTTCTTTTTATCTCTAAGTTTTAGTAATTCTAAAACTGTAATTCTTTCTTCTTTTCTTACTTTACTTCCTCACTTTTCTAAATACTTATAACTTCTTTTTATCTCTAAGTTTTAGTAATTCTAAAACTGTAATTCTTTCTTCTTTTCTTACTTTACTTCCTCACTTTTCAAAATACTTATAACTTCTTTTTATCTCTAAGTTTAATTAATTCTAAAACTGTAATTCTTTCTTCTTTTCTTACTTTACTTCCTCACTTTTCTAAATACTTATAACTTCTTTTTATCTCTAAGTTTAGTAATTCCAAAACTGTAATTTTTCTTCTTTTCTTACTTTACTTCCTCACTTTTCTAAATACTTATAACTTCTTTTTATCTCTAAGTTTAATTAATTCTAAAAACTGTAATTCTTTCTTCTTTTCTTACTTTACTTCCTCACTTTTCTAAATACTTATAACTTCTTTTTATCTCTAAGTTTTAGTAATTCCAAAACTGTAATTCTTTCTCATCTCCTTACTTTACTTCTTCACTTTTCAAAATACTTATAACTTCTTTTTATCTCTAAGTTTTAGTAATTCTAAAACTGTAATTTTTTATTTCTTTTCTTACTTTACTTCCTCACTTTTCTAAATACTTATAACTTCTTTTTATCTCTAAGTTTAATTAATTCTAAAACTGTAATTCTTTTTTCTTTTCTTACTTTACTTCTTCACTTTTCTAAATACTTATAACTTCTTTTTATCTCTAAGTTTAATTAATTCTAAAACTGTAATTTTTTATTTCTTTTCTTACTTTACTTCCTCACTTTTCTAAATACTTATAACTTCTTTTTATCTCTAAGTTTTAGTAATTCTAAAACGATAATTCTTTTTTCTTTTCTTACTTTACTTCCTCACTTTTCTAAATACTTATAACTTCTTTTTATCTCTAAGTTTTAGTAATTCCAAAACTGTAATTCTTTTTTCTTTTCTTACTTTACTTCCTCACTTTTCTAAATACTTATAACTTCTTTTTATCTCTAAGTTTTAGTAATTCTAAAACTGTAATTCTTTTTTCTTTTCTTACTTTACTTCCTAACTTTTCTAAATACTTATAACTTCTTTTTATCTCTAAGTTTTAGTAATTCTAAAACTGTAATTCTTTCTTCTTTTCTTACTTTGCTTCTTCACTTTTCTAAATACTTATAACTTCTTTTTATCTCTAAGTTTTAGTAATTCTAAAACTGTAATTCTTTCTCATCTCCTTACTTTACTTCTTCACTTTTCTAAATACTTATAACTTCTTTTTATCTCTAAGTTTTAGTAATTCCAAAACTGTAATTCTTTCTTCTTTTCTTACTTTACTTCCTCACTTTTCTAAATACTTATAACTTCTTTTTATCTCTAAGTTTTAGTAATTCTAAAACTGTAATTTTTTATTTCTTTTCTTACTTTACTTCCTCACTTTTCTAAATACTTATAACTTCTTTTTATCTCTAAGTTTTAGTAATTCCAAAACTGTAATTCTTTCTTCTTTTCTTACTTTACTTCTTCACTTTTCTAAATACTTATAACTTCTTTTTATCTCTAAGTTTTAGTAATTCTAAAACTGTAATTCTTCATTTCTTTTCTTACTTTACTTCCTCACTTTTCTAAATACTTATAACTTCTTTTTATCTCTAAGTTTAGTAATTCTAAAACTGTAATTCTTTCTCATCTCCTTACTTTACTTCCTCACTTTTCTAAATACTTATAACTTCTTTTTATCTCTAAGTTTTAGTAATTCCAAAACTGTAATTCTTTCTTCTTTTCTTACTTTACTTCCTCACTTTTCTAAATACTTATAACTTCTTTTTATCTCTAAGTTTTAGTAATTCTAAAACTGTAATTCTTTCTTCTTTTCTTACTTTACTTCCTCACTTTTCTAAATACTTATAACTTCTTTTTATCTCTAAGTTTAGTAATTCTAAAACTGTAATTCTTTTTTCTTTTCTTACTTTACTTCCTCACTTTTCTAAATACTTATAACTTCTTTTTATCTCTAAGTTTTAGTAATTCTAAAACTGTTATTCTTTTATCTTTTCTTTCTTTACTTCCTCACTTTTCTAAATACTTATAACTTCTTTTTATCTCTAAGTTTTAGTAATTCTAAAACTGTAATTCTTTCTTCTTTTCTTACTTTGCTTCTTCACTTTTCTAAATACTTATAACTTCTTTTTATCTCTAAGTTTTAGTAATTCTAAAACTGTAATTCTTTCTCATCTCCTTACTTTACTTCTTCACTTTTCTAAATACTTATAACTTCTTTTTATCTCTAAGTTTTAGTAATTCCAAAACTGTAATTCTTTCTTCTTTTCTTACTTTACTTCCTCACTTTTCTAAATACTTATAACTTCTTTTTATCTCTAAGTTTTAGTAATTCCAAAACTGTAATTTTTTATTTCTTTTCTTACTTTACTTCCTCACTTTTCTAAATACTTATAACTTCTTTTTATCTCTAAGTTTAGTAATTCTAAAACTGTAATTTTTTATTTCTTTTCTTACTTTACTTCCTCACTTTTCTAAATACTTATAACTTCTTTTTATCTCTAAGTTTTAGTAATTCCAAAACTGTAATTCTTTCTTCTTTTCTTACTTTACTTCCT